>JAPYZE010000791.1:0-106999 GCA_030522805.1 Leptomastidea abnormis
ACTCTTTGTTTTAATGGCAGTTATTGAAAAATAGTCACTATATCCAGCACTTACTACCAGAAACAGTAATTTTTCCTAATTAAGAACTATCAGTGTACGCATGCACGCACATAAGTGTAATTGACAAAATACGGCAGCGGCATCGACTGGAGAGACGCAATTTGTCGATCGAAAAATTAATTGCCAGCACCTTGGTTGCTGCCGCCGATCAACCTGGTTGACATGTTTATGGGAATTTTTGATTTTTTTTTTTCAATTTGTCCCTGGTGTGTATATGGTGGTATATACTCGTCGACATGGAGATCGAAGACGATTTTTTACCTTATAAGGATCAGAATGGAGTGTGTATTGAACGAAAATCCCTCGTAATATATATATATGAGAGAGCCAGAGTCTCGATTTATGGCTTCTTAATCAGTGTTTAGAAGTCAACGAAGACTATACGCTTGCTCTCCTCTTTCTCTACTGACAGAGCTGCGCTATTGAGCTCTTTTCTATACCGTCTATTGCTTGTATACAAGTTTTATTGTAATTATTAGCCTGACTTATTATAAATAATTTAACGCGCTTTTCAATTTGCTTATCTACGGGGTTTGATCGGCTCTTGAAAGAGTACATATATATATATAGTAAGAGGAAGAAAGAGAGATATGGAACCCCCCCGATCATAAATCTGAGATAGCAATCTTATAAGTCATAAAGATTATTACATGTAAATTAATATACGCGCGCGCACGCGTGGAACAAAGAGCCGCGCGTGTGCGGGCCCAGAATAACAAAACGCAAACTTGAATTCGTCTATAGGAAACCTGATGGGTGCGTATGTAAGGTGTTCACTCACCAAGAGCGCGAAAGAGTTAAAGAAGAGGAAAGAATCTTGATGCGGGAAAAAAGTGCGTAATTAGTTTTGGTGGGGGATTCCCTGGACTGTCCCTTTCTTAACGGATCAATCACGATGAGCTGGTGTGTTTTTGTCTTCGGCGTTTATAAGCGAAAAACGAGAAATGACAAACTGGCAATTAACATACGAATTTTACCGATGTAAGATACCAATTATTGATTTTTTTTTTTTTTAAAGAAATTATTATCAAGTTAAAAAAAAAAGAATTTACTAATTGATTGATTTATGCTTAAGCATCTAAAGAATCAAAGAACATTTTTGAAACACCTCGAGGGAGAGAGTAAGCATTCGAAGCATGCAACATACAGAGTCGAGTTGCACGTGTCGGTTAGGGGAGACTCTAAATCCGTGCCAAAGCTGTTTACACTTATACGCATAGCACAAATAGATCCCCCAAGAGCCCCAAGTATATCAGCTCTCCTTCTCTCGTGCGTATGTGTATAGGTACATACATACCGCGATTTTCGCGCCACACATGGATATTGGTACCCTACTGTGCCTGCCTGCCTGCCCTGCCTGACTCGTACGTAAGTAATAACCGTTCATCGTGTTGATTCAGAGGGAATTCAGCTCAGCTAAGCTTGCTTCGTTGCTTCGTAATATTGAATTTTAACTTGGTAGAACTGTTTTTTCGTCTTTCTCTCTCTCTCTCTCTCTCTCTGCATATAATGTGCAATAAATTTTTCAACCGGAAAATATATGAGATTGATAAGCTGGAACGCTTTATCAATTGCGTAATAATTAATTCTGTTATTCTCCATACACCACTTGATTCATAATGCCTTCATGATTTTTTTTCTATTCTAACACACTATTTTAGTTTGAGCTGTGCTTTGGACTTAAATCGATGTGACTAGTTTTTTTACTCTTATATTTTTGCACATAATTATTCATATTATTTTATTGTAGTTTTTTTTTTTCATTTTGATGTATTTTGTTTTGTCATAAGCGGAACAATTAAAATTTTTGTTCAAAGTTTTGAAGGGTCAGTGAACTACATAGAAGAAATTCCTTAGATTTTACACTTATGCCTACTTGGTTACTTTATCCCTCGAACCCTTTACTACTACTACTACTACTACGTCATATATAAATACTAGCATACATACCTGTATGCAGGAAGTGTTAAAAGTACATCTGAATTACGTATTAATTAAAATTAGCAACTAAATTGCAGGGATTGCGGATGTTATAAATCCATTAAAAGTTTCATTTTTGTTATAGCAGCGCATCAGCGATCGTTTATATATATATATTACATTATCTGAATGCATGAAAAAAAAAAAAATAAATAAATAAAAGTCACTTCCTGTAGTCGCTTATATGAGCACTAAAAATGACGAGAGAGAGAGAGAGAGATCAGAAAAGAGAAAAATCTGCAATGCGTTATTGAAGAGCTGGCTAATGCGCGAGAAGAGAAAAGCGAGAGTGTCACGGTATGTATATACATAAGTTTAGTGCAATAAGCAAGCCTCGGCATATATCAGAGTCGTTTACTTATCCTCTCATAGCAAAAAAAGAAAAAAAAAAAGAGAGAGACCCGAGGCACTGCCGTAAGCCTGGAAACTGCAAGTAGGCAATAAAGATCTTCCACAGCGGCTCTTTTCCTGCGCCGCGTGTTGGCTCATCTCGCTCGTCTCAATCTCGCAGCAAAGCCTATATACTAGCTATACAAGCACACAGCAGCCTTGAGGTGTCTTTAAGCTAGCACTGTGTACGCGTTAAAAGCATATTCTAGAAGCCACACAGTGTATATACGCTACTCGCAGGATCGCGAACGTATATATATCGCACACGTGCAAGCAGTGAAGACGACTCGGTATTGTAATGAGAGAACTGTGTATATATGCACGCGGGGGGATATAAGCTTTGCCTAGTCTTTCTTTCTTTCTTTCTCTCTCTGTCTTTCTCGCGGTCCTTTGCGAATATACGAACGCATTTCGCAGTCCCGCCGCGCGAGGTTGTGTCGCAATAACGCAACTATATCCTATATAGATGCAAGAGCGATGCGCAACGCGTGCTGGATATCTTAGTACGCCTATAGGCTTAGATAATATATAACTATGTGTATATATATATGTACACGTCCGCGAGCCAATAGCCGTAAGGACAGTGTCGAAGAGGATAGGAGGATGTGTTCTTTAACTTAAGTCTATGTCTATATACCGATTGCGCATTCCCCTTATAGAGGTGCTTAATATACCGATGGAAAGAATGCATGCTTTATCTAGGATGCTGCTGCTGCCTACTCCTGACACCTGCGTGCTGTTTCAGCTATATATACGATAAGCCTCTCGATACTTCTCTTTCCGATGGTTTCTTCTGCATATGTATGTATGGCTGAAATGCTTGATTAAATAATTAAACGAGCGAGTTGGAATAGATAACGTCTTGGGATGTATGTTTGTGTGTGTGCTAATCTCTGGCCTCTGCTGCTCTTCACGCTTGCATGGCTTTAGAGACGGTATATGGTATGGAAAATCTGCACGTCGATCGTAAAGTACTCCGTCCAAACAGTATATACGTGACACGACAAGATTAGACGTACAAAAGGTATTTCAAAGAGAGTCTTTTTTTCTCTCTCTCTCTCTCTTTTCTTGGTTAAGCGTGTATGCATGCAAATGAATTTTTCCTTTTTTTTCACGATCTTTTTTACTGCACTCTGAAAAAAGTTTGCAACAATAATTTTTTTTTTTTTTTTTAATAATTTATTTTGTGATAGATTTGATATTTATTTTTTCTAGTATTTAGTAGAAAAAATTTTTGTAAGAAAAGTTCTTCTTTTGAAATTTGAACAAACGAAACCAGCTTGATATTTTTTTTTTTTTTTTAAGTAAATTTGAAAACGTTTAAAATTCGAAATGTAAATGAACTCATTGCATGCGTGAACGAAAATTGTAATTTCTTTCAAGGACGTTCTTCAAAAGAAGGTATATACAAATGTTTGTTTATATCGTCTTCCTGCAATTGACGCGTTCGTATTGTGTACCAAAGTAAAATATATGTACTTTCATTTATTCACACCTCTTATTTCGTCAGCTGCAGTCGTGTCACTCAAAATACAAAATTTTAAAATTGCTTAAAAATGAGTTATTAAAATTTTCTTAACAATATAAACATGAAAAATAAAAATAATGAAGTATTTCAACATTAAAAAAAAAATATACATATATATACTTACCACTAATATGCAGTGGTGAACATGGTTGACTCTTGATTTTTAAATACTCTCTCCCGCATCATGAGCATTATAGAATGTCTGCTTGTATAATTTTTCATCACACATTTATCAAAAAATGTGCATAAGCAAAGTCATTAGACGAGACGCATCGTCAAAGATTAGGCAGCGCAGCTTCCTCGCACATATATATAAGTACGCGAGGCAGTCGAAAAAATGAAATGTCCACATTTATCACCAGACTTGAATTTTTTAAAAACCTCGTCTCGTCTTCCAACTGCAGGAAGATCCATCGTCTTAACGTGTTGTTCCACGGCTTCCAATTACTCGTCGGCCAACTCTCTAAATTGCTTCCTCGCTTGCGAAAAAAAAAAAAAAAAAAACGTGAAGCGTAGTAGTAGCCTCAAAAGCAGTAGCTAACACAATATACGACTCGCGCAAAGAAGATGCTTCTCATGTTATATTCCATAGGCATACTAGCATCGGATAACCCTTAATAACTTAAATTTTGGTTATTAATAATTAATGGATCCTCCAAAGGGATGAGCGGCATTATCACTCCTCTCCTTGACCGCACAAATTGTATTCCCTCGAATAATAGCTCGTATAGAGATGGGAGAACGAAAAAGATAGATGGGAAATGCTGAGGTTGTTTTTTTCGATCACTGCGAATACATATATATGCGCTCTCTGGGTTATTAATTTTTGGGCTTATCGTTCTCTGGCTTAGGACACGCTTTGAGAGGGTCCACCACCATATGTATTTTTAGGATGGGCCGATCGTCTTGAGTAATGGGTATTAAGTAGACAAAAAAGAAAAAAAAATGCCTTCTGTTTGGCTCCTCTTAGTTAAGAGGGAATGCATATATCCGAAAATGCTGCTTGTGGATAATAAATTTTGAAAATGTGCTAAAAGAACGCGAGGGTGTATAATTTATCTTTTAGCGCGTTAAAAAAAATAATTTTCAAGAATGTGTCGTATGTATTATGCGTGTATGTGAGTTGGGTGATGTTTATGTGATTTGGGCATAAGTTAACGGTATAATAGAAATTGCGTCTTTGTAGAGAGAGAGAGAGAGAGAGAGAGAGAGAGAGAGAGAGAATAAAGAGCTTTGCAGAGAGTCAACATTTCTTTTACCCGCATCCTGATAAAATATATCTTAGTGTAAACTTATAATAAATAAAATACACAATAAAACTTTAAAAAAAACTGAATATCTGTATTTGTAAGCGCAGTAAATTTACTTTATCGAAAATAAATAATCAAACATTTATTTTGAATTGTACTGAAAATAGGAACATTAGATATATTATGTTGATTGGTGTAAGTTAATTTTGAAAGAAAAATATCGCAAATCTAAAAATACAATTAGAAGAAGAAAAAGAGGTATAAAATAAAATTAATGACTCGGAAGTGAAATCGTGGAATATCAGTGATAAAGAGAAATAAAGCCAGGAGTAGCAGTAGCAGGTTAAAGTAGTAATACTAGAGGCTTGGCAGCAGCAAGAAAAGAAGCTAAAGATATATAGGATGCTGGTTTGGCGTATTGAGAGAAAGAGAAAGAGAATTGCTGGAACGCCGGTTGACACGATTAGCGGCAAAGTCGTCGTCAATCTCTCCCCATGTATAAAAGAGTATAAGACTTGTGCCAAGGACGCGAGAGCTATACACATACGCGCACATAAACTCCCCATACCTGCATAAGCTTATACGGATTGCGCGGGGTCCGCCAACAACATACACTAGACTCACCTGCCTCACCTGTACTCTATAGCACTACCTGCACCGACGACTTTTTCCTAAACACGTCGTGTGTCGCTTATGCAGCTTCGTTCAACTTTTTGATCGCGACCAAACTTTCACGGAGAAAGGATTTATTTTTACACCCACTAAAATATAAAAAGAAATGCTCGTTTTCTTCTTCAAATTGATGATGATGATGATGATGATGATGATGAGCTCAGCCTTGTTACTATTGCCTGCAGCAAAACGGATCTTTGGTAAACTAATATTTTAGCCGCATTTACGTAATTTTTCTCTACATCTACATATTGCTAAAAATTTGCCGCAATTTCATGTTTGTTTTTGAGGTTGGTACACTTAAACTAATATGCTTTTCTAGCTCTTCTTTTTTTCTTTTCTTTTTTTTTTACCGGATAATACAATATTTTTTAAAAATGTGTAAACCTATTGTTAAACCATTTAAAAAGTATTGACTGACTTATATTTAACTCTCTCTATTCGTGCACTGGTTTGAATAGCATATACGAGATTACGTAAAGAATATATATGTATGTACATGTATGTATATGTGTGTCTATGTGTGCCCATTCAACTGTACAAATGCTATTACCTTATATTGTGTCACATCTGTAAATATTTAAAAAAACTACACATACTTTTGAGGATTTGCTGGATGTTCGTTATTATTTGCAAGCAAGCCCATACAACTTTTGCCTAATAATAGAATCATCGCGCATTCCGTTACATCACTTTCTCGACTATCTATATTATATCGTGCTCTTTATGTAAAAATGTACATATTTCTATTATGCACAGCTGCTTCTCTTATAGCGTACTTAAATAGCAAAATTATAAATTTCTCATTCATGACTTTTGTTATTTTTGTTATTTTTTTTTTTTTAAATATCCGGAAAGGACACTTACGACTAGTATAGCTTAAGCCATGCGTGTATGGGCGTGAGTGTGTGTGTGAGAGAGAAGGCGCGCGCGCGACATAAGTGTGTCGCTTTCGGACAGTCTAGTGCAATCAGAGCGGAACTCTGTTTCGACTTATCTTTATATGTGCTCACCTATAACTCCGTTCTCTCTTTTTCTCTACATATCTACATTATATACTCTTCCATTGCTGTCATTGATTTTCGATTATTCTTACTGTTTTTCCTTCTCTCTTCTTTCATAAGAGTGTATTTCTCATCAACGATAAAGCGAGAGAATTCGCGCCTAGAAATAACTATAATATCTCATAGGCGGCGTGCCATGAATATTTTATTGGAAATTTGTTTTACTTACATATTATATGTATACCAGGCCGAGTGGCATAATTCAGCATTAAATAATCCCTAACATACGTCTTTTGCGCAAAGTGGTAAAGTTAATAAAAAAAAAAAAAAAAATCTAAAATACCTGCGAGAGAGCACTCGTATTTATGTATTTTGATTCTTGTAGCGATTTCCTCTTATGTGTACTAGTTGTTGCGTCTGTACATACATTCGGCCTGGTTGTTGGATAATTTTCAGTATACTCTGCAAGTAAGAGAAAGGAAGATAAAGAGTCGACTTTTTGCACTAGCATATAACTACATAAGCGCGCATAAAAAGACAAATTTATAAGCTCGACTCTCAGCAGCAGCTATACGGAGGGACCTCTCGCGTATTTGATCTGTAAATATTGGAAAAGCGAAGCTCGATTTTAATTTCAACGCGCATCGGACCAAAGCTAGCAGGCGGCAGCAGCAGCAGCAACATCTCTGCTATTGAATTTCAAACCGCAGAAGCTATTCGCCATCACTGCGAGAGAAAGAGAGAGAAAGAGGCTCTATGATATTGTCCACCGCGGAGTAATGTTGTTTAAAAATTCTCCCCTCTTATGGCCACGTACGCGTCTACTTTTCAAAATATATTCCCACAACGTCGAAAAAGTTGAAGTAAAGTGAGAAAGAGAGAGAGAGAAAACACGTGTTTCTCGACAGGAAAAAAATACACATTGTAAACATCATCGCTTGTGGAACTTCCAATATACAACGACGAAGTTTGTGCTCTGTAAGAGAGAGAGGGAGAGAGAGTGAAAAAGAAACATGTACGCGAACGTGACCAATGGACGAGTAGACGCGAAGAGTAAAAAAATATATATATATAATACATACGTGCGAGGCTGCTGGTCAAACCTCGCGACGAATATACTTACTCTTAGAATTTGCAACGCATTCGCAGAGAGGAATATGCATGCGGCCTTCTGCTCGATTTTGCTTTCAACCAAGGTTCCTCATATTATACGTATACTCTGACCGCGACCCGGCAGTCGTCATAACGAGCGGCGCTCTTCAGGAATTTTTATGATAATTTTTCGTCCATTGTCTTTTTCTCGGGGCTGCTAATCACGGCGGGGATGATGATGATGAATATTATTGTTATATTCTTTTAAGCATCGAATGCAGTGCGTTGATTGACGCAATGATTAATTTATCAATTGCTATATAGCTTTCTATACTGGTGCTGTTGCTGCTGCTGCTATTGGTATCGGCTGATTCATTAAATTATTTATGATTCATCTGTTTTTGGCAGCTGACAGCTCGAATAATAATTTATTTTTTATTTTTTTAATGACGCCTCTGACCTTTTTAGTTTTGCTGCTTGCAAATGTAATTTCTTATTCATCCAGCTCCCATGCTTTGAGTCTTATTTATTTATCTAGCTCCCCTGCGTTCCAATAAATAAAGCAGGCATTTTTTTTTTCTTCACTTTCTGATGTGCTTATTAGTATAAGGTATGTAAGATATCGCGTCATCATCATAACATACACACACACACACATAGTGATTTTCACCTATGGAAACTCCACAAACGAATAAGGAATTCCTATAATACGCACGGCTCGTCATCAATCAACGCCTCGATTTGCGCATTAGTTATCGATTCCTTGAATTTCAATCGTCATAAATATTGTCATTTAATGAAAGCTTTAACCCGATTTGATACAAGAAGGAATGAAGAATATTTATCAGCTAAGCATTTTATTAAATCCTCATTGTCTTAACGCGCACAATTTCGTAAATAAAAATTTAAAAAAGACTCTGCTATACTGCTGCTATACTTCAAAAAGGACCAATCAATTCAACGTGTATTTACTCAACTCCGACGAATAAGATTAAAAAAATGTGTCGAGAGAAGTCCGTCACGGGTAACAATGACACTTCTCTATACTCAAGTATTTACACATAAATATAGTTACTCGCAGTTGGGGGTCCGGAAAATCAATGGCTTACCAAGATGAAATGCTCGCACATAAGGTTCACGTAATCTCAGGCGCCTTCTTTCTCGCGATCATGTATGTAACTTTGAGGTCAGTACGAATATGTAGAGAGAGTTGAGATCGTTCGACTCTCAGGTGCGTCGGTGTCAAGGCTGCTATGCATTGTTCGATCAGCAGGGAGTCATTGTATATATATATAGACGAAAGAGCCGCGGGTCAGAAAAGATGAGAATCCTTTCCCTCTCGTCGTCGCGGCTATCGCCCCGGCGAGAGAAAACAATCGCAAGACCGGATAGCTGATATCTTCTGCGCATTATTATTATTATTATTATTATTATTATTATTATTATTGTTATGGCGAATCGGTTCAACTCGCGGATATGCTCGAGAGCCGGATATTATCGATTGCAATAGTATAGTAGTAGTAGCATCTCGATTGCTCGGACGCGCCTCGGGGAATGCGCGCCTTCTATATATTATATGTGTGCCACGCGCGTGTACTAGGTCGCGTTATATAGCTAGCTATATAGCATATAGGCTTGTCGCACCATTAGACGTCTAATGTGCTCGATGGAAAAGTGACGACTACTTTGATGTATTGGAAGGTCGGCTGTGATATGAATGCATTTATATATGAGTGTGAAAATTATTATTAATCAATCTGTCGTTGTATGGCCGCATTATTTTTTTGAACGAATTTTTTACAAGTTACAAATACATTTCGAATTGGATTGCTGTATTTTCTTCGTATAATATATTTATCAAAATGTTCTCAATTATTAAAAAGAAAGAAAGTTTCTTTCCAATCTGAAGTGTATATGAGAGAGATACATAAAAAGATAAGTATATTACCTATTTAGACTACTTGAGATTGAGAGACATAGAAAAAAAAAAGCTCAAGTATACATTTTCTCATCTGAAGTGAATAAGCAAGGACGCCACTGATGTGCAGAAAATATTTCAATTTAGGTCAAATCCTGTAATTATCTTTTACACCTATACACGCTGGAAAAATATTTCTTAGCCACAACACACACACTTATATATACTCTTCGGACTTATTTACCTCTACTAGCATTATATAATGGAGCAGCGTGTATAGTTGGTATATTGCCTTCATTTACTAGGAAACGCTTCTTAATAGTTGCCGATGTCGTCACGCTTATAAAGTGCAAAAAAATTATATCAAGAATAAAATACAAATAAATTTCTTCAGATATATAGCGTAAAGTCATCTGCTGCTCTCCATTTGATGACTTTGTGCTTAGATGCGGAGAAGCGCTATTTTAATCAAACAAATGCATCCCGGAAGGATTTTTCCGTATAGCGATTCGATCGGGTGCCAGATTTTCCTCTTCTTCTTCTATTTCTTTTTTTTTCCTCTAATATCGTTACCAACCGGTAGTCGACTTCCGTTGACTGCTGTAACATTGCTGCTGATTTCGAGTGTAAGAGAAGCTTTTGATTTGCTTCAATTGCTCTCTCTCTCTTTTTTTCTCTCGCGCGCGTCGATCGAAAAAGAGAGATAATAGGTTGCATTTACAAATTATCTGAGTGTCGGTAGATCGGAAGGAAAGATATAACTGGCAATCGATAACGGAAAGACCGTCGTTAGATTATTAATGTATGAGTGAAATTTTTCGTACGTACGCGTGCGTTATTATACCGTTATTACAGAACGTGGTTACGAGTAAAAGTTGGCTGTTGCTGCTGCTGCTGCATCGTTTTATAAATACATAGTTTCGCCAACTAACTTGGCCAGAAATTTTCACCAAAGGCATTTCTTATATACTCATATTGCGCCTATTCACAAATTTCCTTATAATCTAATGAGAAGAGCCAAATACCTTTTTTATTTTTTTTTTTTAATTAATTGTTATTAATTTTTCTAAATATTGCAAAAATAAATGCTTAATACGGTAATTGTACATTTAATACAGTATTATGCATAAACATACAAAGCCTCGTAAAATTATTAAAGTGATATTTTAAAAATTTAATAAAATTTAATAATATGAAATTTTTCTACATGAAATTTATAACAATTGTAATTTATTGCTGAAATTTTATTATAAACTTTTGCTTTAATATAATTTCACGTTTACATTAAGAAAGCGTAATACTTTGGATAAATATATTATAGTACTTATGCTAATGCAGTAATCAAATTTTTCCATTATTTAAAACAACATAAAAAATTCTGATGATTAATATTTAATATATAAATCTGTTAAACAAACATAAGATACAAAAATGTAATGCATCCATGGAATTATTGTTAATGATGTACCATAAAGAAACGTCCACATATATATAGTTATATCTCGTGTCAAAAAGACATTAATTATTTTATTTTTACTACTTAAAAATAAAGTTGTACAGTTAAGCAGGAGGTAAAGCAATTGTAACGGTGATGAATATATACCCTAGTATACGCGAAGTCACTTAAAACTCGTTTCAGTGTGTTTCTGTTTGTAGGTGTATACTATATATAAAACTCATAAAACTCGACAACGACTAACCATCATCAGTAGGTATATATATATCCGGTAAACACGTGTTCTACATCTGAGATGTTCACTCACCTCGTGTGTGTATGCGCCTGGGGAAGGGTTAAAGCGCAAACAGGTTCACCTAATAACCTTTTGCCACAAGAACGGAGGCCTGCTGCTTATATTTTCTTTCTTTACCTCGAAGGAATTACGTTATAATGCGCTTTCTTATGTGCATATACGCACACTCTCCTCTACAGGGGATATATATCCGATAAAAAAGTAATTCTTTTATATAGTGTACCTGCGAACCAGTTTGTATGATGTTTCATAGGTAGTGCTTGTATAGGGCGTGTCGTGTGTATCGTTTTGAAATTTAACATTTCCTTTGGCAAATCGCTTTTTTTATCTTCTGCATTTTTTTTTTTAAAACAAACAGGGTAGAGGGGGAGTGGGGTGTTGAAAAAAATCCTGTTATTGTTTGTTTTCGTTTGTAAAATAAAAAAAAATCGACATAAGCGGTTTTTTAATGAGATACTTTAGACGTACATTCAAAAATAAGCAAATTTCACTTTATATTTGGCTTATAATTATTATTTTATCGCATCTCTTCTGTCTTATAATTGTCTGGATAATAAAGTTTATGCATAATTAAAGCTCACGTAACAGCCAATATTTATTAACATCGACGAGCGCCGAGAAAGTTTGTTGTTGTGTTAAAGGTGTGTTTCCGCACCCTATAAGAAATTACCTATTTTCAGCCCTGGTTTACAACAACATACAGAAAAGACACGTACAATCGCGATCGAGTCTATGAAAATTATCTACGTGTACCTATATACGTAATAATAATACAAACAGTCATACCTACCTCCGGCATAATTCAAAGAAAACACAACGCAAATTCCTGTTCTCTCTGTATCTGCGTAGATATACATATGCAAATAGCATAAGTACGAGTTTCGCAACAAGGGCGCCTCACTATATAGTAAAGTAAAGAGTGAAATCCCATTCGCGCTAAGAGGCTTATAAGCACGTGCGTCGTATTTTCAAATTAAGAAAAAAAATGAAAAAAAAAAAAGAAAAGCAGAACGCGTCGGGGGCCGAGAGAAGAGGCAGAACAACATACACATACAGAACGTAATTTGCCGCAATTTACGAAGATCCTCATTGAGAGCAGTAAGCGCGAGGAGACACGCTTTTTTTCTCTACGGTTATCAAGTATAGGTATATACCAGGCATCACTTCTTCAAAGTCTCGCCAGGAGCACATAGAACTGCAAGAGCGAGTGAGCTTAATAGCGTCGCGGGCTGCGCGTCATCGTTTTAAATTGCGTGATGTATCTTGTACTAGATCCTATCCTCTGGTGTTGGCTGTTCTTATACACATTACGGAGCTAAGCTATTCTCCATGTCAACACGTTTTGATAATTGACTTTTCTCAAGAGACGCAGAAAGAGAGATATGGGTAACCAAGGCCACTTGAAATTGAGAGATTTACACACCTTTCTTGTCTCTCTCTCTCTCTGTTTACGCCTCAAGCGCATTTTCATTCGCGAATAAAATCAGCTGCTAGTGAGCTTCTTCGCGCCCTTTATCCCCTCCACGCGTTTCTACTCTATACGCGATAAGATGCACTTTCGATTTCTGAGAGAGAGAGAGAGAGAGAGAGAGAGCTGCTGCTAGATTGTTGTGTAATCCGCGAGAAGAGAAGTCCGTTGCGCTCGTCTCTATATAACGCGATTGTTTTAACGACGGAATAATAAGGCTCTCTACTCCCTCTTTCTCTCTCTCTCTCTCTCTCCCTTGGGTGCAGTTATAGCTCGAAGGCTACATTTACGTGACGAGAGTTGAAGCGCGAGAAAAAAAGAGAGGCAGAATTATATAGTTGTTATTATTAATCTCACTTCTCATGTAATCGTTTTCGCAATAATTGATTTCCTGGCAAGTGCAAGATTATTATTATTATTGCGTCTCTTTTGCGAGAGAATGGGGGTCACGTCCAAGTCGATTACTACGATTTACTCCTCTTAATGAGAATCGGACTGGTCATTTGGTTGAAAATTGAGCGCAGATCATATGCTTGTTAATTATTTATTAATAAATAGGAAAGAAAAATGTATATCCGGAATTTGTATCGTAAATTAAACATACCATTGAGGCACACAGCCCACCTATATTGCTTCTTGAATAAAGAATATCTTTTTTTTTCATGTGGATACTCATATTAATTCAATCTTTTAGCGAAATAAATTTTGATTTTCCTTTGTCTGACAAAGCTGAAAAAAATTTTTTTTTTGATTTTCATGGCAAAGCAAAGCTTTAGTGCGTGGAGTATGAAAAAGAGAAGAGATTAAATTTATCGCTCGTAATCGCTGAAATATTTCCTATTACAATTTTTCCCCAGGCCCGCATCGACGCCCTTTCTTCTATCCTCCTTTCTCCCTCTCTCTTTCTTTTCATAAACTCTTTATCGCATCTTCACTCATCGAGATTTATGCCGAAAGAGGAGAAGAGTGGAGCTTTTATCGCTCATCGAATTTGCTGAATCGCAGCCAGTGCAAATAAATCAGCTAAACGCAGCTTGCTTTCTCGGAAGGTATATCGTACTTGCCGCCTCTATTTCTTTCTATTTATAAACTATAATAGAACAAGCATTTTGAAAAAAAAAAATATATGCTTGTCAAGTGTACTATGTGTATTATTCGGGTAACAATATATGAAAGCTCTAGCGCCTTATTCTCTAACTAGTAATAAGTATGTTACATGATTTTTTATATGAAAATATCGATTATAAAATTAAATGCTTTTTATCGAGGATAAAACATAAAAAAAGTTACAAAAAAAAGTTAATGTAACCTAGACACTACAAGGGAGTCCGCCGTGAATTCTTTGCAGTGTGACGAGATTTATTATGGCCTTTCTTTCTTCTTTTTTTTCACTAGAGACATAAAACAGCTGAAGCAGAAAGAGAAAAAGAGAAAGAGAGTCGCAATATTTTCCAGTTGAACTTTTTTCTTTGACTCTTTTCTCTTCCTCTCTTCGAAAGGACGCACATAGGTATATTATACATGCGTTGTGTGCATTTATACGTATATATACACATACATCTGGTGATGTTTATTATGCGCGCATGCACGTATGTAGGTATACACATATACACAGACACACGAGAAAGAGCGTGTACACCTCAACTTATTTCGCGTTAGGTAATACACGTTACGTGCCTGGGCAGCAACTTATCGGTGTATATACAGTATAATACTTCCTTTTTTTTTTTAACCCACTCAACTTTTGACTTTTTTACACACTCTTCTTTTCAAAAGACGAACACAAACTTGTAAGGCTTTTTTGAGTATTTTTTTCCTTCTATATGCGCGAACACATACACAGTGTAAAATCATTGGAAATCGGATTGCACGATGTGTATTCGTAATTCGTATTTGTATATATACCTAAGTTCTTTGAAAATTTTCTTTTTACAAGTTTTAAATGCGCATATTTACATGGTAAGTGCATGAAAAATCGTTGAAATACGTAATAACTAATGGATTATAGAAAACTGTAAGAGAAATATAAGAATGTTTGAATAGACGTGTGCATTTTGAAAATAAAAAAAAAAAAAAGAAGAAAAAAGAACATTGGCCAAAGTATCGGTAAGAATTCTTTCCAAATACACAAATCGGCTAATAAATACTCGGAAGAGAAAAGATTGTTTACCGCTTACATAAATTTTCTAGCGAATATTGTTTAAATTATTTATCTTTGATCCCGCTATTATCGCGGTCATAAAAAACAATTCTTTGCAAGGTTCTTTCTTTCTCTCTTGTAAATATACAAAAATACAAGTTGGCATATAGACACCGAGCGAGGTGCTCCCGCTCATGCAAGCGTGCAGACAGGCGTAAATTACAAATCAGTATATATCACGTAATGAGAATAGCTGGAATAGCTGAGGAGGAAAAGGAGGAGGCTCATTTCCTTGTAAGGATTTTCCTATGTAGTATCTAAATATGAAAAGAAAACTCAACTGGCAATATAGCTACAAATGATTAGAAAAGACAAGGACATGGCTTCAAAATTTTGCTATTTTCCAAGTAGGTTTTTGAAAAAACTACTAGTTCGGAAAATCCTGCAACGATTTTATGGGCGACCCGCGTTTGACCGCTGACGATCCGCTCTTTTTTTATTTTTCCGTCTTTTGAGTATACATATTCTTAAGTATCTACTCTCGCGCTGGCTTTTCAGTATTTATCGCATATATGCCGTGAAAGAAGATAAGAAGCAGCGGTGATCGCTTAGCGGCTCCCGTTCTCGCCTACTATGTATATAATATATACACTCACGTCCTTCTTAGCCGGTAAATCGTAAATTCGCTCGCGGTGAATACCAAGAGGGCTGCAGTACCTTAACGTTGGCATGCAGCAGGCAGCGCAAGTATTGATCGCGCGGGATGAGTTACTACGGGTGGTCAAGAATGACGAGAGGGTCAGCAAAGAGTATGAGAGGATCGCCAGGCACGAGGAAGAGAGTCTTATAGTTTCCGATCTTCCGGCGGTGGCGAAGGAGCGCTGATGTCCCGTTAGCGGAGCACGCGCTGCTGCAATTCCTCACTCCTTTTTTTTTTTTACTTCAGCCCAATTGTCGAAAGCTTATGGCCTTTTTACCGTAAGGCACTGTAAGTATACACCTAAGTGAGCTCTACGAATTTTTTTCCATCATCATTCTACCCGACTATGCAAATAATTTTGAGGTGCGGTGAGAAGGGGAGGGGGTAGGAAAGCCCTTTTACATTAATCTCAGTGTGAATTCTTAAAATGACTCTGGTAGGCTCTAAGGGGTTCGTTGATTAATTTTCCAGGATGCAGCATTAGTTTTATTTTTTTCGTGCGGTAGAATCAAAGGACGGATATATATCAAAGGTAAGAAGAGAGAAAGGACAGACAACGACGACGACACGCGTATGCGTTCTTTTGGGTTCTATGTCTTTTAGACCTGAATTTTTGCCATTTTAGAAATATAATTAACGCTTTAATGCCAACAATTTCCGGCTCTCTTTCTCACAATATATAAGAATGACATTAATCGCTTTGCATGTGTTTATGTATTTATGCTCTCCGCGTAAATATTTATCATTGCGTCGCGGTGACAGTGGACCTATGGACAGAAGAGCTTGCGCGTGAGTAAAGAGAAGCCGCGATAAGCGGCTGGATCACAACAGATGTCTCAGCAATGCGCGTACTTATATATACACGCGCGTATCAATGACTCTTGGATGAATAATGTGCCTACGCAGAACCGGCTTGGCTCTGTTAATCGATGAGATCACACACGCGAGAGAATGAGGAGAGCTGCGCTGATCTAGAGAGGATCATCGGATAATCGCGCTTTAGAGCTGGCAAAGCCTATCTGAAACAGGCAAGGCTGAAGGGGGACGATGGTTTCAAGGGTGAGAGAAGCGTGGCATGGTTTCTCGAGAGTCAACTATACTCATAATATATGCTCGTACACACCTGATTATTATAATTATTATATTTGACTGATGGAAACTATAGGTGAGCCAACAAAAAGCTCATGCATATTAGTATGCCGGTTTGTATACACGTCAACTTTGCTCTCTTTTTTTTTTCTTTTCATATACTTAGATTTAGAGAAGTAAAGAGATTATATTTGTTTATTTTCAAAGAACGAAGATCAGTTTTAATGTGTAGATAAGTAGTCGATAAACAAAAATTATACAAAAAAATAAATTAGTAATACATAATCACAGATATTCTATTTAAATGCGTGGATATCGCCTGTAGTTTGTAATATAAAATTTGTTTTTATATTGGCGTGACAAGAAATGAAAAGAAATACAATTTTCATTGATTTCAATAGAAACGGCGCAAGCAATGTATAGATATAGTCCCTCCTCGAGTCTTAATTCGCTTATATTTGCATGTGGCTGTTGCTGCTACTGCGCGACGGGCAATGTCCGTTGACGATTGACACTTCCAGGACGAGTCGTAAAGACGAGTGGGAGTAGTAGACACTTTCACCATTATTGTAACGGTAAAAGGCCTCTATTGTGAAGCCCAATTTATCTTTGCGTGCTAGTTATTGTGTACACATTAAGAGCTCGTCCCTCATATTTACATGTTTATTCTTTTCTTTAATATATCTACTACTATTATAATACAGAGTTGGCTTATTTGCTCCAAAATTTGTACGCCGAGTTTTAGTCTAAAGTTTCATGATTCATTCTGGAATATCCCATATTATTTTAGAACCAGATTAAAATCTTATTATCTCATATTTAAGTATATTAAATCTTAGAAATCTTAAAAAAAAAAAATTGATAAATCTTTTGTCAATCTTGTCAAGAAAAATTAGAGTATTTAGCAGAGTGTGAAAGAAGAAAAAAAGATATGACCATGAAAAAGGAAGAGAGAATGAGATAGATCGTCTTGTTTGTAAAAGAAGCGATGGAGCTCTCTGATTGTAGGTATACACACACACACAAGTCCGATCTCTCACACTAAAGAGAGAAACAGCAGGCGTCGTTGAGTCCCGAGTAGAACGATTTTTCTCTCTTATCTTTCTTGGCTTAGTGCGACATCGGACTGCATTTCGCGAGAGAGAAAAAGAGAGAGAGAGAGAAAAAGAGAGGCATTTAATGCGCGCTTAGGCCTCTGATAAATAGCAGCTAATGGCCTGTTCTTACCGCTGGATTTGTCTTCATTACCACGAGCAAAGCTTGGGGCCATAAATCTCGACGCGTTATATATACGGGGCCCCTCCGTCAAAAGCGGACCTCCGTGAGCGGGACAGTCAGTCCGCGGCGGCACACACTTCTTCAGCCACAAAACCTAGTATAGCCTCTATATCTGCAGCTTTAACGCGAATATCCGCTCGAGGGAAAGAGCTGAAATGAGTAGTAGTAGTAGTTGCCTTAAGGCCTGGCGCCTTATAGTTTGCAAGAAAACGCATTTTGCCGCACCTTTCCTTCTTGTATACACTCTGCAAGTAGTGCGCGTCTTTTATTTTTACAACGGAAATGGAGTCACTTGTAATTTGTCGATCCGTACTCCTATACTTATTGCGACCGAATTGCGCAAAATCATGCTTCTTGACGAGATATTATTCTTAAACTTCGTTCACTTTACATCCTGGACTTTTATCTTATTGTTTTGATTTACAAGAATTCGAGATTTCTTATTTCTGTAAAATGTTCTATTTCTGCCTCATCTATTTTTTTCCCCTAATTTTTTAAATCTGAAGTCAAATAATAATAATTCATACTACTAAGAGACAGATAATTTAAAATTTTATGAATTGTAATAAGTCAAGATTGTCTAGTTTCTAAATTACATATAAATCTTTAAATTTTTCATTACGACTAAAAGTAGGTCGACATAAATTTTAAAATAATAGAAAATGTACTGTTTTCAAAATAGTTTAACGTTTTAATTATAAAATTCTTTTTTTTTCATTTAACTAGAAATGTGTTGTTGCCACACCTGAAAACAATAATTACCAGCTACCGCAATATTTATATCATGTTGCCAAGTTATATCCGACATGATAAAAAAAAATAGTTAAGTTATTGCGAATTCTCAAACGTAACGCCAGTCAATATCATCTATATTTAAATTATTTGTCTTATTTAAATTACATAGCTTATAAAAATTTTCCTGCTGTACATCAACTACACGAAATTAAATCCTGTAAAGTCAGACATTTAGATAGTTTCAAACATGTATTTTATTGAAAATTCATACATCCGGAAATACAAATTCCAAAACGATATTAGTAATATTTTGCAGATAAACAAAGTGTATATTAACGAGTTTCGTCGGTTGTTTTTTTTTTTTTTTTTTTTTCAAGTTGTAGGGTTCATAACGTGGAGGGCATGAGTCGATTGTGTCAGATCCCAAGGAGATGATGCTGTGCCCTTGCACACATCATCTTGCAAAGAGTCACTAGGCACGAGTGTGTATGTAGAATCTCGCAAAGAAAACCATTTGCGGTATATAGAGTCGGTTCTATATATAGGCGGCACAGCTCACAAAAGAACAACAGCAAGAAGAGTAGAGAGTGCGAGTCCACTAATTAAGTAGACTCCGCATCCATAGAACGCGAATATGTATACCTCGTGTGTGTGTGTGTGTGTGTGTGTGTGTGTGTGTGTGTGACCTTCCATCGAATGATTTTTTATACTTCTCGGACTTGTTGTAGGTATGCTACTCTCGCGCGCTTGTGCGCTTGCAAGCAATAATAATCGGCTCGCGCATGCGCTCACCTCGAGACACTTGTTCCAAGAGAGTCAAGCTCATTCTTCTCTCTCTTTCTCTCTCCTTGTGCTTTTCTGCATGTGCTCGTCTCTCTTTGTATCTCTTTTCTCTCTTTTTTTCTCGGCCCCCATTCTTCCTTGTCTATATATTCTCTCTCGACGCTCGGCAACCTCAATAATTATATATCCCGAACGAATAAAAGAAAGAGAAAGAGCGAGGATGAAAGAGAGAAGGAAGAAAAGATGAGATGAGGAAGAAAGAAAGAGTAGAGTATACGCGTGTACACACGAGCGCTAAATATGCGTGCGCACTGTATCCAATTGCTGCAATTACCTCTGCTCTGTGGACCTTTGCATCCGAGAGGAGGCAGATTTTTCGGTTCTTATGTGTATGCGCATTTTTTTTCTCTCTCGCTTGAAAACACATATGAAATTGCAATTCTGAATTTGCTTAAATAATCCATTCGATTGATTCGTCGAGCAGGTTTTGACGTTTTGTGTTGACCTCTTTTGCTTGCTAGATGAAAATTTTTTTATTTCATCAAATCTATGCTTGATACTGCATTGCTGTTCTTATATCTGTGCAATAATTATCATCCTTATAAAGTTTTATATATACATTTTTTATTGTAAATTAATGAGGAAATGGAAATTTAAGAAGGATAAGCTGAAAATGAATTTTCGTAGAAGCGTGGAATTTTATACACCTTAAATCAACGGAATATCTAACTGTACTATTAGTTTAAAACTAATGTTTAAAAGTTTTAATTTACTTACCGATGGTCGTACAGTGGAATTTCGTGCAATGAATCTGGTAATTTGATGCGTATATTTATAAACTTTAGAATGTATAATGTATAAGATGCAACAGCACTAAAGTATAGAGGGGGGGGGGGTCATATGTGCACTTTGTATAGATGTATCATAAAACTGTTTCGTTTTCCCATTGTAAATGCTACTTTTTTCTTTGTGCTAATTTCTCCTCTTACGGAATTACCTGAACTATGTACTCGAGTGTAAATTTTGTAAAAATCATTCCAGAAATTTTAAATTGTTTCAATTCAAACGGTTTGAAAATAATTGTTACAATTTTGCGGTTATATCTTGATGTGTTATTGTAATTTTTAAAAAGATTACTTTTCGAAGAAGATATTTACGATGCATACGTGCCCTATAAGTTGTTTGCTGTAGATCGACAAAATTGGAGTTTCCAATGTCAAGCGGAGAAGTTTAAAGGGAGAATAAAAAATTATACAAGGATAATAATAATAATAATATTGTGGATATGGTAGCATTGAAAATAAACGATCTGAGCCAAAAGACATCCTTAAAAGAAAATCAGATATTTATCTCTTGGTCTTATATTTATAAAAAAAAGTGAAATTCTTTAGGTCTTACCTCATGCATAAATTGTTCGTCACAATGAATTTCTTCTCTTTTTTTGCGTATGCATAAAATAATTACCTTACGAGCACAGAGAGCTGCAAAATGTTCATAATATTCTTATTTCTTAATGATTGCTGCCGGCACTTCCCGTCGAGATCGAGCCTGGTGCAAACGACAAGTTCATTTCTCGCAAAATTCAGCGTAAAAGTGCAGAGCGCGAGTGTGTGTGTGTTTTTTTCCTTCTCTTACGACTGACGCTTGACACTTCTATTTCGCGAATGAATAATTTAGCCGTGGGTGTCGCGCGACACATAGGCACTACAACTAGTATAGTCTTAAGCTGCAGAAATCACAGCTGCAGCTCACGTATAATTCGCGAGACAACACGTACATGTATAGGTATATACATATATATTCTCATAGGTTATATGGGAGAGCGGAATGTAATGGCAAGAGAGCAGCGAGAAGGTTGCAAAAGTATATACAAATGTATATTTATAAATGCGCGTGTCTATAGTTTTAAAATGCTGGAGGGGCGGTAGTGATCAATCAATGGTTGCTCTCTCCCCCGCCTTCTCCTCCTATTCCCCTCTCTTTAGCCACTATTTTCAGGCTTCGAGTTTTATCTTGGACACCGAAAATATTTATGTTATTTGCTGGTAGCGCACGTTTGGACACTTGACAAATGAACTTCAATATACGAAAACAAATAAACACACGTGTAATAGGTACGAAATGTTGTAGTGTACGTTAAAGAATTATCATGCTTGCAATATGTTCAGTTATTTATTTGTATATTTTATCAAATCCATGGCATTTGAATATCATTATGATATTAAAATAAATTTAAAAAAAAAAATCGGTAACAAATTTATAAAATATCTGGATGAGAACAAAAAAGAAAAATATGCTTTATTGGTTCAATTCCAAAAATTGAGATGACGTGAAAAGGCTTAATATGCAAATGTAACAGTTGACAAATTTGAAATAACGGATGACAACATCGGCTAGCTTTAAAAAAAAAAAAATTCAACTCTCCAAATCGGGAATACTTTAAGCACGTGCGAACGTCGATTTGGTTCCTCATAACTCCCACGCATCGCGTCACAAAACGATATAAGCACTATAGCTTCTATTAATTCCATATTTCATTTTTCTTTTTTCTCCTCTTGCTACGATATTCAACCTGGTGACCTAAAGTAGTAACAGCAGTGATTTTTACTGTTACGTACCAATACACACAGACAGTCGATTGGTACTAAATATATGTGTATATGTGAAAGTACACGTGAGCAAGCAAATGTGTTGCACATACGATTCGAACGATCGACTTAAACGCTCCATTAACACGCATAATTAATTGCTTTCACGCGTGCACTTCGACAATGGCCTTGGCACAACTACTCGACATATATAATGTCATTTCCTTTTCAATAAATTTATAAATGCTAAATATCGAGTATCTCCTTGTGAGGCTAAAAAAAGAGAGACTGGTATAGGTATCCGCTTGAGCGTTTTGCAGACACGCTGTATATACAAGCTGAATTTTATTTTGCCTGTTGATTCTAGTCGCTCTAAAACTTAAACTAGCACTATTTTACAGTGCAGTCCAGGTCTGTGATGCTTTGACAATTGATCAGAGCCAGAATGACTGCGCCTTTTTCTCTCCCTTTCATTGAGAATAAAGTGTTGTTAGCGCGCGAATCTCGTGTCCCAAGCATCAAGCACAAACAGCTTGATAGGAATCTTCGCGGCTCGCGGGTCTCTCTTTCTCTCTCTCTCTCTCTCTCTCTCTCTTTCTCTCTCTCTTGTAGCAGATCGTGTCAACGTCCTGTCCTCCTTATAGCAGTATAGCCTCTCCTTTTATTACAGGCAACACTCCCAGACAGAGGTCATTCACTACTCATTGTCTATCTTTTTTTTTTTCATAGTGACCATTAGACGCCGCGTGCCAATCGCGCAGCTGATTATTATTAGAAAGAAGTAAATTATTTTTCCTTTTGTTCCAGGAGAGAAAGACATAGACGGGGATTAGTCTCTTTTCGCTTTCGAATTCTCAATGCTTTTTATATTTTACAGCAGGCGGTGAAATGACATGCGAAGGTAAAAGTGTTACTGGTCGTATTGCAGCAATAAGTTAATAAACCAGTACGCCCTGTGCTACCTATAATATAAGTGTAAAAATGATTATTCGGAGCAAGGCAAGGGATATTTATATTATATATCTAGACAGCCGAAATTAGATTCTTCCAGGCGAGAAATTGAGAAAAGTTGAGTTAAGAAATGTCTCGTTAATATTTTCATTGAAGAAACGGTTTCAGAGTGTGCACACAATGATAGCAGGTACAAGTAGTTGTAGTAGCAGTAGTAGTAACCGTCGTTATTGTCAGCGGCGCGTAGATAATGTTTCTAAGAATTTCACTTTCCATCGTTGCTTATATTGCACGTTATTTTTACTGTCCCGTTGTATGTAAGGTCCCTTCTTCTTTCTCTTTTTCTTCTGCGCTTAAAAGACTTGCTCAAATTCGACGTCACACGACGATGGACTACAGGTGTGGATCTTACATAGGCCGAGAGTGCGAGATTAGCTACAAGAAAAAAAACTACGCTGTAGAAAATAAACAAGCGCTTCAAAAAAAAAGAAAAAAAAAAAAAAACAGAAAAAGCTAGGTAACGGCAAGGGGGGGCTGGGGACGACAGACAAATTTGGTTATAAGAGGAGTAGACATAAGTACACGCACGCACGCATTTGCCACTGCAAACATTTTTGTTGATAAGCGTATATTCGTTTTTAAGGTGAGAATTAAGAGGAGAAGAGTGAGACTTGTGATTTATGCAAAACCAATTGAAGAGCCTGTATCAGGCTTTAGAATCGCGGCAAAAAGTAAGCTCCTCTTATACAGCATAGTAGTTGTCGAGGATTTATTTATTGCGTTAAATTGCTTTTCAGCAGCAGACCCGC
Organism: Leptomastidea abnormis; assembly: GCA_030522805.1. NCBI lineage: Eukaryota > Metazoa > Arthropoda > Insecta > Hymenoptera > Encyrtidae > Leptomastidea > Leptomastidea abnormis. Next base: position 24,187 of record JAPYZE010000791.1, read on the forward strand.
TTTCGCGCGAATTTCTGGGCAAATGATAAAACGGTAAAAGTTAGAACAAGTACGCTCTCTCTCTCTCTCTCTCTCTCTCTCTCTCTCTCTCTTTCTCGCTTAAAAATATATAATAATACCTATATAAATAGAAAGAATCATAATCACGGAAGGAAAAAGCAGAACAACAAGCCCGCGCGGTGCCTACACACACTTGGACCCGACGTAAGTATCTGGGTTATCAGATCCCCGACGTGTATGTGTATGTGTATATGTATGGTATAGCAACGGTGGGCGACGTGTCTTTACGGTCTGAATCGCTTGCGACCCTGGACCAGGCCGGGCATGAACGCATTAGCGTCCAGAGTCTATAGCCGTTGTTATATTACTACTACTATTGCTATACTTTGCGCGCGCGCAATTCGGCCAGCGGAAATACACGTATAGCGAACTACTTCCTCTCTATTTTCACCGATTATATCAACTACATCCTATAAATAAGTTCTTGCCCTTTCTCTACTCATCGTTTTTCTTTAATTATTTCCCCTAATGAGTTTTCGTGTTCGACTCCCGATATATTATTGTCAATGTGTTTAAACATGGGTGCTTGCTTGCGAGGACATTACACTTGCGAGCGTTAACCCACGACTGGATTTGATCTATTTTATAATACACGGCATTGTTTCTCGCATATCTCGCGCGAGTTCGTACATCTCTTGGGAATTTTGGTGTCACGGGTGGTGAACATTACCTGCAGTGTCAGGCTGTTATTGCGTTCACGGTTTTAATGCCAATGTCAATCTGTCCTAATCGTGCGACTTTTTATTTTTTTTTCTTTTTATTTAAGGGACTTACGAAATAATATAATCGACGCGTTTTTTTTTTTTATTACGAGAAAAGCTAAAATGAAGTAATTTAAGATAATATTTGATGACGCAATCCGCGCTCAGTAAAAGCGCGAGAAGAGATATTGTCGAGGGCGTTTATTCTTCTATAATTTGAATGAATTTCGCTCGGTAACTGTTGAAACTTGTTTTATTTATTTATTTTTTCGCAGGCTATTAAGTAGAGAAGAAGGCTTAAATAGCAGAGCTATTGAGGATAAAAGAAGAGGTTTTTTTGATGTGTTAGTTCGATAAAATAAAAAGCCACTTCCTAAAGTGTGTCTAACAGGCAACGCAAAGAGAGCTACTGTTAGAGGCACGAGAGTGCAACAACCGATAGGTCGGACACGGACACGCGAAATTAACTTAATTGTATAGAGAGATAGAGGGAGAGGCTTCTTGTCGATTGTCAACAATCTCGGCTATAACTATTTTGTCGAGTATAGGCTGTAATAATACACGAGACTTTTCACACCATGGCACACACACACACTGAATCATCCACACATTTAAATAAATATTATGTGCCTCCTCTAAAGTTGATCCAAAAATAGATAAATCCAGAAAATAATTGTACTATGCTAAATACTTAGCATCTTATTATTTAGGCTTAGCTAAGCTGATAAGACAGTTCACGCATTTTATATTTGAATAAAATATCTATTGTTGAATATTATTTGAAAAAGAGAATAAAAAAGCAAAAAATGCAAAATCATTGTCATTAGTCAGACAGGCCGAATAAGAAAGAAAAGTCATTTGAAGATGCATCTTTGGTAAAATAGACTGCATTATAAGATACCGCGGATGATAAAAAGAGTATAATAAAAGAGCTAAAGGAACGTAAGTTCTTTGCCTTCTCACTCTAATTTCGTTCTCGGGGCCAGATGGGAGAAGGAGTAGGAGGGGAAGTTCTTCCGTCCTCGTCGTTGCTCGCTGATCGATGTAACGACGCTTCATTGTCCCGTAATGAGACTGGGAGGGGCAGGATGCTTCTCTGGCGCATTCACGCTCACTCTCTCTTTCTCTCTCTCTCTCTATATACGTTCTCCGCAAAGATTGAAGTAGGAAGGTGGGGTACTTATATAGAAAGAAGAGAATAGATGAGATTCAGGCTTGGAGACAAAGCCGCGTGCGTATAGTCTGATCTTTATCCCCTCTGTGTCTGTGTGCATTATTTGCCGACGTATCGAGTTGGTTGGTACTGCTGCTGCTGCTGTTGCAGATATCTCCTCGCGCCTCTCACCGACGACGCTTCTCTATCCGCGTTGCTGTTGTACACCTCTCAACTAGAATCTCCCCACGCGCTTATAGATGATTCATCATCTTCATCGGGTGTATATATATATATATATATATATATATATATATATATACATAATCGTATAGCACAAGCGCGACAGCAGCCACTAGGAATTTCCGTCATTTTTATTGTCCCACTACTCGGGCTACTCCCACCTATATATGTATATATATATATATATATATATATATATATATATATAGGTTCTTGTGTACGTGTGTGTATTTGTGCTTTCTTCGTAAAAAGACGATGGGAGAAAGTCTATACGGCTACAATGTCTGTATTGTATATGCATGTGTGTGTGTGTGTGTATGTATATTTGTTTTGTAATGCAAGATCCTGGTAATTGATATTTTTGATGTAAGAGTCTTGCTGGCGATGCATTGATAGAATCACCAGACAGAGAGATTCACAATACCCTTTTCTCTCTTGCTATCATCTCTTCTTCTGTTACTTTACACAATTATATATTTATCTAATAGCGAAAGATGGTAAAATAAAAAAAAAATCGTCGTTGTGCAATAAAGTTGCAAGATTGCTTGAAAATGGTTTGTACATGTAATTCACATTTATTTTATTTTTAATATGATTGATAAACATTATATGTAAAGAAAAAAAATCTTATATTTTATAATCAATCACAAGATTAATATTCGTCAAGTTGTAATTGAACAAAATCATTAAAAATTTTATACCCTAGAATATCCGTCTCGTATATAGTTGCTGTTGTTGCTGCTCGTCAACTTATATTCAATTCACAGCAGTTTGAATTCGTGACATGCTAACTCAATTTGCCATCCTAAAGAATTGCATACATACACGCGCGTGCACAGGCAAAGAATGAACTTACAACAGACTCTCTGCTGCTGCTGCTTCTCCTCCTTCCTCCGTATTCTTTTTCTTCCTCCTTCAACTTGAGCGCTGTCCCTTTTTTATCATCGTTATTATCGCCATTTATTTTTTAATACTTCCATCAGCGTTTCCTTATCGAAGTCCATTAATTTTGATTTGTGCTCACGGCTATATGAATGCTGACTTGCTTGCTGCTCTTAAAGTTTGTACAAGTCCCGTAAGAAGGATGAACGTCCAAATTTCAGCCATTAAGTTGTGTGCTCAGTTTGCTTCATTTTTAAAAACTCAATCGCCCGACTTAAAAAAAAAATAAAATGAAAACAATTTATTTCTGCAAATAAATAATTATTTTGTTTGGATAATATAAAATAACCGCGACAGTCACTTATTATAATATTTATTGTCAACTAAATATCAGCAAAAAAAAATTTTTAAGATATATGAAATGTCACATAATAAGTTTATAGCACACGTTTCTCAAATAAGAGATCGAGTTACTAAAAATATATGTGTATATATATTACATCTGTAGATCAAAATCTTTATACACAGACTCAACATGAATTTCCTTTTATATATTTATAAACCGAAACTTTAGCTTCTATAACAAACTCATAATAGGCTCATAAGAAGCCAGACTTTAAGTGGCAAATACTGATGGGAGAAAGAGAGAAAGAAAAGGGCATAATAATAACACTACAAAGAATAAAACTAAAATAAATTGGCTGTACAAGGAAAGGAAAAAATAATTAAAGATGTGGGTCGAAAAAAGGACACATATGAAGATGATGGGCAGCAGAAGAAATGGAGGGGAAGGGGGGGGGGGTTGTAAGCGCGTGCTTACTTATAAGAATCGGGCGTGCGACGTAAAGTGCAAGAAGCGAAGGGTAGAAAGGAAAGAAAGAAAAAAAGAAAGAGGACGATCGCAGAAGCAGTAAAGATGGTAGGGGAGAAAAGTAAGAGAGAGAGAGGGAGAGAGCTGGTCGTGGTGATAATATCGCGAAAAACCGGTATAATTATGCAATTTAGATTCAGTCCTACGATTCCGGTTTGGCCTTTATTAAAAGCGAGAGTGGGCGTGTGCGGCAGTAGTGTGTGGCGTTGGCGATCAAGGAGAAGTCAATATATATACGTGCAAGCGAGATGCTGCTGCTGCTATACGTTGAGACAGAGAGAGAGTCAAGACGCGCTTTTCACCTGAAACGCTATATCCGCGCCCCATTCGCGCATTAGTCTTTCGTAGACGTGACGCTCTCTCTCTCTCTTTCGCGGATCCTCCTACTTGTCTCTCTTTTTTTCTCTCTCTCTCTCTCTCTCTCTTAGACTCGTGATAAAATAAAAATAAAAGAAAAAAAAGGTTAGTGGGTTCGCCGCTCCCGCGCGTACGCAAGCACTCATATGGCCGTGTGCTCTTTATATCCTGGAATTTATAATTACGAGGCTCTCTTAAGGTGGTATTCTCCTATGGACCCACGACTCGATCTCTATGGACTCCTGACTCGGATTATTAAATTCATTTATTACATCTATGCTTGGGATGCACCCTGGAATATATTGCGCGAGACCCTAAGGGGACTTTCGACTTGTTGCATTATGGATAATTGTTGGTATTATTATCATTATTATTATTATTATTAGCATTTTGCTCTGGTACATGCTTACTTTTTGTTATTATTATTTTTTTTTTATTATTTCTTATTCCTTGGCTATTGGATAATCGTGACTTATTATCAAAATAACTAGATTTTTGTCTAGCTTTCGAAATACCTGTATTTATTTTGTTGATTTATTAAACCTTCATATATATTATTGAACTTATACTATACTTTTGTTATTTTCTGATATAAATGGCCAGGTTTGATAACAATTGATTGGACTGCTTTAGAGATTTGTTTATAGCTTACGTTACAAACAACTTTTTATTTGCGCGAAAGATTTGATTTAAATCATACAACATATCCACATACATACCATCGATTACTCTAACTCATAATCAAAGTACCGATATTATTAAAATAAATTCTTCAACGTGTAAGTTTACTCAAAAAAATTTTTATCATTCTGTAAACATATTTTAAAAATAACATATTTTATGATACGCATTACTTACAATAACTTTTACATTATATGTATATCATCTTGTCATCAGAATGTGTTAATGATAAAGAAATAGTGAAAAAGTTATACAAACAAAGATTATAAATTTGCCTTTGAAAAGATACGAATATAATATATATAAAATATATTTGTAAGCTGAAATTTCTAGCTATAATTCAATTCATAAGCAAAAACAATGAAAAAAAAAGAAAAAGCTGATAAAAATACAAGCATTGTCTTGTTTACAAATATTTAGGTTGCGATTAAAAAAAGAAAAAAAGCTTTCAGTTTGTAGGGAGTGTGCATTGTTATCGCTAGAGAAGACTTCCGTATATCGCAGTTACGTATATACACACAGAAGCTATACGCATTAACTTTACTGTAAAGTGAAGCAGCAGCAGCAACATGAAATTTCGTAAGCTTTTACCTCCACCTTCTTTCGATCTTCCTCTTTGGTAATTAGCTCTTATATAACGTAGGGTCACACTTTACGACACATTTTCGCCATCCAAAATCATTTGGCGCGGTTCGATCACAGCTAATCCGAGCGAAAACTCCCACGAAACCGGTGTGGTCCAATTAGCGCTCTGAAGATAATAATCCGACGGTATCATCGGCTCAGGAGTTTATTTTTTATGCTTACAAGGGTCGGTACCTATATATCGGCTGTCGATGACCGGTTCCTTCTTCGATTCTGCATCCTGAAAATCAACAGAATTTAACGAGATAGCATTTTTCCTTTTTTTTTTTTTAGCGTCTTGTTAAACCATCTTGTATGTCGGTTAAGCCGACTGAAAACAAGTAAGATTTACGCTTCGTGAGAGAGACTTATTAGCTGTCGTTACTTTTTAATGATTTCTTTTTTACTTTTTTTTTTTTTTTTTTAAATTAATAATAATTAGAATTGATGTTTTTTAACATTGTTAAAGAGATAATTTAAAAGAGAAAAAGTAATTTACAAGAGGGTAATTTCAAAACACTTATTTATATAAATAAATATGTAACCTCCCGAAATTACATTGTAAAATCCAAATAAAAGTTATTACACTGAAAATGATCGTCTTCTTCAGAATAGAGTGTATTTTTTCTTTCTTTGGAGCTTTTGGATAATTAGGGCATACCGTAGTGAAGGCTTTGTGGCAAAGAAGGATCGTCAGAGGGGCCCAGGATCCAAATTAATTTTGTCAGGAATGCAAGCCCTGCCATCTTTATTCCGTCCCTCTTTCTCCTGCCATCGCTGCCACCGTTGCGTTCCAAGACGTAATCACTTCAAGGCACTCGGCTAGAAAAAATTGAGAAGCCTTGTCTCTTTTAAAACAAATACCGACGAGATATATGTATATATGCCATTCACTTATGTTTTTATCTTAAAATGACTTAATTACAACTTGAGATGTACATAGTTTGGACTCGATAAAATCTTGTTGCATCTTGTTCACCTCCAGAAAAAAAAACTGCGAATTACATCATTCCCAATTACAAATTACTCTAATAAAATTTTTTTAGCAAAATTAACAAAGCCAAATTAATATTGTCAGGTTAATGATATAATTAAGAAAGAAATTTATATTGCCTGTTACAGCTGGTTGCAGTTTCTCCAGGACCAATATCATCCGTGGTAGGACCAGTATTATTGAAATACCGAGTCTGCAGACCAAGACTGCTGCTCGCAGGTTCCAGGGCCGAGATTGAACCTGCTGCAGACGTAGCGCTTCTTCATGGCGAGGTGCTACTCATCGAGGACTCGGCGCGACAATACAATGCCATAGGAGGTGAGAGACAACACACCAATACAATCTTATACATTATTGCGTGCTTCTACCCACTCATTCTTCTCTCTTGTGGTTAAGCTCTCTTCTCGTATATAACCGCGTTAAAACGGGACCAGCACTGTACTTATTGTGTGCTGCTCTCTTGCTCGTATAACGTAACGCCCGTTCTCGGAGAGAGCATACTTATACTTCTCTCATCCTTCCAGAGCCCATAAAGCACCTTTACTGTTAGGCCCATTAAGAAACCTTTCGCCCCTTTTTTTTTCGCGGACTACCTTAACGAGGCGACATCAATATTACCAGATCGTTATTGTTGTATCGGTAAGCACGGTAAGTTTGAGCTGTTTTTTATTTATTTTTTTTCCTTATATTTTCAGACACCGACAGGCGGTACCGAGCTACGGAAAAACTTTTGAACGCCGAGGAGGAATACCGGGAGTGTCTGTGCAGTGCTAAGGAACTTTACGCCAAGCCACTAGCGCGAAATTATCCCGAATTTCACGACGTCATTTTTCAACCGTTAGCAGAGCTCGTAAAGATCAGTTCGGAATTATGCCAGAGGGTGAGTTACACGTTATTACACCTACTCTTTTTGATTTTCTTTTATTTCTTTTTTAAATAATATATTTTCCTACGTGACGATATCAGTTTGGATCAAATGAATCAGCAAAAGCTTGCTTTGGCTCGTTTAGTATATTATATTAAAAATGTAGTGAAAAACACTAGGCGCCTGTACGTAGGAAACCAGCTTGCGCGCTGTGCATGCCGAGTTTCTTCTTGCTTTTACTATACTTATACAGATTCGGTTTGCGCGTCGGTATGCGTAATGTTGAAGCTTCAGCCGGTAGATGGAGTTACTTTTGAAATTCCATACCGATTTCTGTGCTTGCGTGTAAAACTTTTTTTCTAATTAAAAAGAATATTATTTTTTATTGATTACTTAGAGAATTAGAATTATTTATCGTTTATTAAAATATTTATTATTTATTACGTATTGTTTTAATGAATTTAAAATGACTCTAAAATCCATTTTTAATATTGCCATTTTTATTGCCTTATAAATTTTGTTTATCGTAAAAAATGTTATTTACAATTATTTCATGTTACAGTAATAAAAGCTTTGTAAGCTTCTTTTTTTTTTAATTTCTCAATATACGACACAATATGCGTTAAATCCGATAAAATTGTTCTTGGTAAGGATATCAAATGCGTCGTTCTCCGAACACCGATATGGAGTAGCAGGTGTAACTTTCAATTCGAAAATAGTATTTGCAGAAAATTAAATAAAAAGACCGGAAGCTCAAGAGTATATAGAACATTATACTACCCCCTACAGATTTAAAAACATCGACACACCAGAATTGCCAGGGTTAGCTCAAGCCAGCTTTCAAAGCATTCACATACATATATTGCTGCGATAAAAATACCCAACAAAGGTGATATGCTTTGTGAAAGAATAAACGCGTATATTGGCAATACCAGCATCTAAACCTCCTGCAGAAAGGCTAAAAACTCTTGTTGAGTTAACGAGCCGAAATGGATGACTATAATCCTCGGGATTCTCTCTCGTAAATATTTGCCTTGCTACAAACTTTGAAGACCCGTGCGGAAAAAGAAAGAAAGAGAGAGAGAGAAAAGAGCCTCGAGTCGAAACAAAAGCAACGGAATGAGAAATAAGAAAGCCCGTAAAGTTTCTTAAATATATGAATATGTAGGCAAAAATTTTGGGATTTTTATTACGCGTACAGGTCTTATATATACATACACCTTGTATATTTTTGCATATTTATAAATTGAACTAAAAGGTTACGTGCTCGGGAGTATAGTGACGAGTCAAATTGAAAATATGAAGCGAAAAATTTTGCCTTTGAGGTAGAAACGTATTTTATGAGAGAAGGATTAATGAGTTTCCTGGCAAGAGGGAGAGACCGCCTAGTCATAATGCTGACTAAACTTACAATTTATAAAAGATTTTTTTTTTCTTTCATTATATGCCTTTCGGCTTCGTTGTATAATTAATTAATCATGTTCGAAGCATGAGTCAAAATTAGAATTATTTTTTTTTTTATTTACTACAATATTATTGTTATTATTACTATATTTTTATAAAAAAAAAGTTATAATCATTTATTAAAAAATGTTTTTTCTTGTAAGACTTTATTTTCATTAAATTCCATATTTGTTACGGGCAAAAAGATATGTTTTAAAAATATTGGTAAAAATAAAATAAGCTAAAAATTGACAAATTACAGTTAGATCGTTAGAATTTAAAATCATACGAATTTATTTCTTGCAGACGCACATAATAGGTATAGTTGGAATTTTTTTTAACGTCGTATATAAAATGACTTATGACTGGAAAATGACGTGGGTAGAGATTCTTTAGGGTTATATACCAATTTATATCTCATTCTTCTTCGTCTAATTTCCGACGTCAGAGACGCATCTTTTTGCTTCGAGTCACACACACACACACACACACACACACACACACACACACACACACACACACACACACACACACACACACACACACATGCACAAACCCATTCATTCAAGTTGCATTGAATGGATATATCTCTCGAGTAAAAAGTGTCCGGGTCTCTTTGTTTAGAGACGTGAAAAGATTCGCAGGGCAAATAAGGCACTTTATAATTTGCGTCAAATTGACAAATAAGTATTTGCAATGGCATACAATATGTTTCATTGTATATTTATAGTAGCAGTGGCTTAGGTATAATGAATGGATTGCCAGGCAGTGCATGTTGAGGATGACGGAGGACAAAGAGATCAGTTAATTACGGTAGAAAAATCTCGTTAATCAAGAAGCCAGAGGTTGCCATTAAATTAGTCGCGTCTCAGGATCGCGAACACACGCAGAGTTTTGGCAGAGTCAGATATCCAGTATATCTAACCCTGTATCTATTTCTCTCCCATAGCGTCATAGAAATGCGATATGTACCGCCGCCGACCATAATTGCACCCGGCAAAAAGCCCAAGTCGTGCCTACTACCTACTTACTTGCTCCCCTGCTCGCGCAACTCGCGGGGCCGTGGACGTGGTTCTCGAATTGTTTGCCCCCGAGTCTCGAGCTGCGTTTGCTGCACGCCAGCCTACTCTACATACACGTGGGTTCGGAGAACGAAACTCCAAATTGCTCTTGCCGGCGCGATCACGCCTCCCGGGTCGCGGAGTTGCCCAACCTCCTCGCGCCACCTCCGTTTAATACCAAGCCAGAGAGAGAGAGGCCTTTATCCGTTTGATTAGCCGTCAGCTTTAGCGTCTGTATGTGCTGCTTGCCCGTTGTGTATCTCGAGATAATGGCTGCGAAATTGAGTGTTCGAAGATATTTCATAAGTATAGCGGTATATAGGTACATATACAAACTGATAGATCTATTCGTTACCCAATTTTTAATAAGACACACTTACACACACATATATTCCACAGTAGGTCAGGCACGCATTCAAATATATACAAGACCCTTGTGATGTATATTTCATTCCAACATTCAGTTCTCGATATCCTTATTCACCGCAGCATCCACGTAGATACGTATGTACAATGAAACAAATACTAATTATTCAGCGAAAATAAGTAAGCACACAATTAAATAATTTCTGAATGATCATAGGTAACGTATGCGAGTATCTATAAAATATGTCATCAACGATCGTGTGCGACAAGTACCTAGGTACAAAGTAAGAACGAAAGAAAGAATTAAAAAAAGGTTCAGGGTTATTGGGTTATATGCCAAAGTGTGGCTACTCTTCATTTCGCTTGCACAGCTGAACTATACTGCAGGTAATTCTCATTACTTATATGATTATACGAGTATATTTGCCAGTAGTAGCGAAAGCAGAGCATCCCAGCCCACGCAGCCTTTCTTCCTTGCTTCTTAATCGTTGTAGTAGTCGTCGTCGTTGCTCGTAAATAAAGTTTTTGCACTTGGCGAAACTTGCCCCGGACTGCTTGCGTGCAGAAACGAAGAAGGGGAGAGAGAAGCAGAGAAAAAATGCGCAACACTGCTATGCGTGGATGAATTGAGAGAGAGAGAGAGAGAACGTAAGTTGGAGGACGCGGAATGTGAAAGCCTCGTGCACGCGTGAAGAAGCTATGTGCTACAGGTATGACATTATGAGTTTATACGAGAGAGAGAGAGAGAGAGAGAAAAGCTGCAGGGATGGGGGTTCGATAGAGAGAGTTGCAAAATTCTGGAGCACATGTGCAAGGACTCGAGGACACAAGTATATGTAATAGTCGAAGAGAAGACGTATCTTCCTCCTCACCCTTCTCTCTCCTCCTTTAGGCACCACAAACTTGATGGGATATATCAGGTAGTTTTCCAAGACCTACTGCCATTTTCTGCCCACGTGCAGTGTGACGACGACTACAGCTTCTTCTCAAATAAGCTGCTCCTGCATTAATGCTGTTTACGTGCGTCTGTGTCTTTCTTCTTTTTCTTCTCCTCCTTTCTCTCGTCTTTTTCTTTTTTCTTCTTTTTTTTTATCCTCTTGATGTGTTCTTCGATCTCTCGAAACGCGTGCGCGCACTGTTTGGTTTCATTTATACTGCCGACTGCCTTTGTTTGGCTTTCTCGAATAATCGTTCGGTCAAAGTCGTCGTCGTCGTCGGGTATTTGCCAATTAACTGGGCGGCTTGCGCATTTCGAGAACGCATAACGTCATAAATTTCATCGACTTACCACCACGTGTGCTGTTGCTGCTGCTGTTGTTGCATGCATTTCACCGCCCGATTCACGACACACACACACACACACACACACACACAAATATATATCTTCAGGTTTTTGAGCTTACGTTGAGCAGTAGTATAGGTATACATACAGCACGCACTTGTGGCGACTGCTTTCTGCCTTCAGAGAGAAAGAGAGTATACATTGTCGTTTGGAGCTTGAGATAACGTCACGAGACGTAACGTAATAATTGAGTGTGCTGTCTCGCTCTTACATTGCTCTCGAACACGCTATATAGTGTTGTTATACTTACTCTTATTTATGCGTGCATGCGGGGTTGGTGAAAAGCTAGAAAGCTGTAAGAGTGACTCCAGCAGTGGCATATACCATGAATTCGCCTGAGATGCATATATAAGTAATTGCTTTTCTACCATAATACCGGATTTCTAGAACGAGAGATAGAGCGCGCTCATAGTGTTAATTAAAAACGTTAAGAACCACCATTATTAGAGTTGTTAAAAGCCGAGTAACCCCACTATCTGATTTTACAATAAAAAAAAAATTTTTAAACAAATGCACTTTTTATATGGACTTTGATGAAATAAAACTATAAGCAGACACAGTCTGAATAGAATATATGAGGCAAAGAAGCAAACGAGCCAGAAAACAAGCGAAATCTATATAATTGTTCCTTGCGCACAGTTCGGGGGTAGGTAGAAGCAAAGAGAAACACAAAGGGTATAACGCCGCAATTTAATTCGCATTAGGGACCAGACTCCTTTTTTCAAAGTTATTACCAGGCAAGAAGAAAAGGGACAGAAAGATGGTAAAAAAAGGGGAAGAAGAAGAAGAAGGTGAAAAAGAGGAGAAAAATGGGAGCATGGATGAGGAGAAAAAAAGGTGCAAGTAAAACGCTTGTAGCAACAATATATAAATACACAGACACCTCTAACTACATAATATATGAAGATAGTCTCGTGAAAGTGCCCCGCGAGATCGGTTTGCAGAAGAAAGAGAGATGCGGTTTGTGTGTGTGTGTGTGCAGTATATAAGTATGTACGAGGACCGAATACTAAGTGACAGAAGTATATGTATAGGTATATTATGTATATAGGTATACGAGGGGGGGGGGGGGCTAAGCCGGGCATCCCCGCGCGCCGATCGAGAAAGTTGCGCATGTTATAAGTACTGCCGTGCACATACTTACACGCGGGAACGAGATCGCAAAGTGCAGCACCACTATAGCAGCAGCAGCAGTAACTCTCTTGTCATCGTCGTTAGAATTTTTCGCTTACTCTTTTTCTTTCTCTTGCTTTTTTTGTCGATTGAAACGGTAGCATAATATTGTGGTTAATGAACTAACGCCCCCAACGACAATTTACTCTTACGTTCTCTCTATATATATCTCTTTATCTTTACCGTAATAAGTGGAATCAAATTATATTTATTATTAGCTCTCTTTTTTTCCTTCGTTATATAGTTATATTAAAACATCGTTATATAGCCATTTTGCCATTTTTTTATCAAAACATATACAAATAAACACATGCGTATTTTTCTCTTAATTGATAAATATGAGAATAATCTGATTTTTTTTTTGTGAGTTGCATTCAGCACCGCTACATGTATATAGTCAGATAAATAGCTATATATAGTAAGTTTTTTGTAGGTAGTCATGATCTATATGTATACCGCTATTTTAATTAAGATCAACACATGCACACATCCCGGAGGGGAAAGCGCACTTTACATTGTAAAATTGCACAATACAGATTTCTCTCATAGCTGAAAATGAGCTGGATAATTTGATAGCTTCCACCAGAAGGGAGGTAAAAGGGAAAGAGAGAGAGAGAGAGAGAGAGAGAGGAAGGCGTTGAAAGAGTTTCCTTTCCAATCTAGGTGTACGTAGGTATAGTTGTAGGTGGTAAGCCGATGCACGCATATACATGGGTACACATCACAGAAGAGGAGACAGGAAGTTTAATAACCTGATCCTCTTCTTCTTCTCCTTCTTTCTGATGGGCTTTCTAAGTTGCAGCTTGCGCGCCCGCACTACGGTGTCTCCATTTCTTTCCTCTCTTTCTCGTGACGATGCTGCTGCTGCTTCCTCCTTTTCGTCTTCTCTCTTACCTGTACCTGCATGCACATATACTGGCCACCGACGCCACCTCGACTATGTATGTACTAGCTACTGCTGATCGGCTCTCACATGCGCATATAGTGCTGAGCTATGGTAGAAAAGCCCTTCTATTCTCATCTCTCTTTCTCTCTCTTTCTCTCTCTCTCTCTCTCTTTCTTATTCTAACTCTCTTTCCTTTTCTCCTTCTTTCTTTTTCCATGGCCGACAAAGAAATTCCTTCGCTAGATTACGTGTAACGCATCCCGCGCGCGACGTCTGAGCTTTTACTGTTGGGCGGATAAGGTGAAGGGAAAAAGAGAGAGAGAGAGAGAGAAAGAGCTGCAGCCCTCTGCGAACAAAGACAGGAGAAAAGCCGCAGCTGAGGTTTATTCGTATATGTGTGTAGTGCGCGAGAGGAGGGAAAAAAGGAGGAAAAATCGAACGTTTGTGGCTGTAATTTCTCTGTCTCTCTCTCTTTCTCTCTGCTGCTTCAGCCACTAGCCGTGTTTTGAATGCGTTGTTCGAATTTATATTATCTCGTGGATGCTCCATTAAGCTGCTGCTCGCGAATCGATTTTTTCTCCGCTTAAAAGGAGCGCGGGAAAATTATTTGTCTTTTTTCTAATTGATTATCAACGGAATTTATAATTACTTTCCCGTATAAGCCTTTATATGCATTCTAAGCTAACTATGAGATTCGTTTGTTTGGTGAAATATGAAGAAAAAAACAGATTAATTTTATTTTGTCTCTGAAGACGTTACCGTGACAGATGAAACGTATGCGCGGTGATATAAAGTGTCTTGAAAAAGAAAAATATTAATTTTGTTAATATATAAAGGGAATAAAGAACGACAAGCCACTTTTAAAAAATCATGTTTATTCGTACAGACGTGCGTGTAGACGGAATCAGCATTTCACACAATAAAAAACAAGAAAAAAAAAATTAATTGAAAAATGGAAAAAAAAGAGAGCAAAAAGAATGAGTTTAGTATATATATCTGTGCACTTCGGAGAAGGTCGTATAATATCATTTTATTAATCTAAGAACCACAGTGCACACGACGTGTAGTTAGGTAGGTATATATCGCGTGAAAAAAGTCAGTGATACGAGAAAAAATCTCAAGAAAGAGAGAGAGAGAGAGAGAGAGAGAGAGAGAAAGAGAGAGAAACCGGTCAAAGAGTGACGATGAAATTCAAGAAGAAGACGACGATGACGATGAGACACGGCTCGTGAACGCACGACGCGTTAAGAAATAAGAAGCGTGTTATAAAAAGGACGTGGCAGGCGCGTATAGAGAGAAGCAAAAGGAGAAGAGAGAGAGAGAGAGAGAGAGAGAGAGAGAAAGAGAGAGGGAGAGAAGGCAGTATGAGTCGGAGGTGAGGGAGAAAAAGACGAAAGAAGGGGGGGTTGAGGGCAGAGATCGATGTTCACAACGGTATAATAGTCCCATGTTCTGACCTAAACTCATGGTTTAGAGAAAGAGAGAAAAAAAAAGAGTTGAGCGAGGAAGTGGAAGACCACAAGAGAGAAAGAGATAGAGAGAGAGAGAGCAGAGGATGATAATTCATCGGTGCGAGACTCCATTATCGCGACAAGAATTCCGCGCATAATAAATAGCAAGAAGGAGGAAGGGGTTGGGAGGTCAGCTCTTGCTACGCAGCTATTCATTTGAGCCTGCAAAAAAAAGTCTAGTAGAAAGAGAGAGAAAGAAAGACGTGTTGCATTAATATTTTCAGCGAGCCCAGAACAGTTAGCCACCGCTATAAGCTAGATAGTCTATACTACTACTTACTATACTACTCAACAGAAAGAGAGAAAGAGAGTTTTAAAGCCCCCGCTGATAGTTGCACGCTCAGAACTTGGATTTATTTTACACGTATAGAGCGCAAGAGAAAGAGACTTATTCTCGACCGGTCGAGCTGCACTATGCGGAGAAAGTATATTCGCAGCAACGGTAATGGTATAGTGGTGGTGGAGCTTTGCCCGCGGACAACACACGTGCGTGCACACGTGCCTGAGCGCCCCACATCCCCCCCTGCTCCGTGGGGCGCTTAAAGGTCGCCGCGGGCTAATTACCAGCCATACTGCAACGCGTTAGATCTCTACTCCATCACCCCTACCCCTCTTACTGCATGTGTATAACGGCATGCGTTTTCTCAGTTTATTGGCTGACCTGCGAAGAAAATTACGAGAGGTTCGTATGTATATATAAGTTGTGAGTATATTGCCGATGCAAGGGGAATCCCAGGATAATAATGTTTTAAGTAAGAAAGTAAAGAATTCTAGGGCGTGTACCCTGAAGCGGATTAACAACAAGTGAAAGTTTATTATGTATATGCGAAAATTGGAGGACAAGGATGATGTGGCTGGAAGGGATTTTGAGATATGACTATATATACAAGTCTGCTATAAGATTCGGCACGCTGGATTGAGATCGAGAAGCTTATATGTATATAAGTAGCATAATCGCGCAAACTCATGTGTACTTACTGTTTTATTTTATTTTATTTATTTTATTATTATTTTTTAATAACATATTATCTACGTGTTTTTACTGGTGGTGATAGAGATTGGATTAATCCGGGAACTCCTTTGACAATCCCTCCTTTTTTTTTTAATATCTTTTCACAATGTCGTGATTGTATAAATGTATATAAATCGCGCGAATGATCATTTATTACCTTCTTACGTTCTTCGATCCGCTTAAGTGAATTCGTTTCAGATTGTGCTCACGCCATAAAAGGAGTATGATTTTCAGAATTACAATACACTGCTGCTGCTGTTGCTGTTGTTGTTGTTACGGCTGTTGAAGAGTATTATGTATATTATATGAATAAGACATGACGATTATAATGTTTGGAATTATAAATCTTACATGCTTCTTGTGCACATTTTTATATTAATTATTATTTCAAAAAGTGTACAATTCATTTATATTAAAATGACATTCCACGTGATAATCTTGACAAATAAACAGCTCAACTTTTACCAATTATTTTTATACGCGTTAGCACATAATATGTATCCATTAGTAAAAAATTTGTCTAAATTAACACTCGCTTTTCAAACAACGCAGAAATAATGTATACTCGTGTGTTCACGTACAAACGACGACGTATCATTGCACGCGATAAATGTATTTTTTTTCTCTTGTCGCTCAAAACAAACTATATAGGTAGCTTACTCCTTTTTATATATCTGTCTAAAAGTTGCTGAAACGTCATAATGCAAAGCTTACGAGTTTAGGTATAGGTATAAAGAAGTACATAAGAGAATGTTTTCACCCGTCATTCTCCGAGCAGCATAAGTGAAACCCAGAGTCTTTTATAGGCGACACACGTCTGAGAAGAGGTTTAGCGCTCGATTTTCACAAGTTTAAGCGATTTTCCGTCGATTCCCAGAGGCCCACTCGAGAAAGTCAATAGCTCGGCAAAAACCACCCGCTCTCTATAATAGCGAATTACACGCCAAGTAGGTAGCGTATACCTATATATGCACGAGATAGTTAGAGTAGAATATATATATAATACATCTCGCGTGGAGCGTCATAATCGCATACTCAAGCTCTGAGCCGCGGAACATAATAATCTAATACTGTTAGTGAAATGAACGTTTAGCACGTCTCATTTTATTAGGCGCTGGCGTTAGACTAAAGCCAGGCATTCACGTGCGCACGCTTTCTGCTGCTGCTAAAATATATCCTATGCCCGTGTAAATTTGCGCGAGAACCGGCTGTAAAATTGCTCTAATAATTTCTCGTTTACACAAACCTGCAGTGTGCTCGCGTGTGTTGTACATCTCAAAGAGAGCCTGTCTGCAAATGTTGTACAGTGGATATATATCTACACACACATACTTAACTTTTATCGCGGCCCTCATATCGCTCGTTAAGTAAATTACGAGCCCGGACGAAATATTTCAAGCTTCGGCGCCCCGGCCAAGCCAACTCACTTTACCCTTTTTTTTTTTTTTGTTTTTGTTTTTCATCTTATTCCATGCAGCTCTACGAAAACAGTGTTAAACTACTGAAATATACTTGTAAAATTAATCGTTTTTTTGTCTGTGTGCATGTGTGTAGGTATACGTTGTAAACAGTGTGTTGAAACGTTTTAGAAACACACACCTCCTACTCTCTTTTCTTTCCACACCTATACGTATGTATATACTTACCAATCTATACCCGAGTGACGCACGCACTTAGAAAATACACAAAAGCTATTTTCACCGAGCTATTAAATTCACGTGCGAAATTTTGAATACGCGATGATGCTTGACGATTATTTATTATTACGTTCTCTCTTCGATGAAATATCGCTTGACGCAAATATACATATCATAATATCCTAGACTTGTTTGAGTTCATTGACATGAAAGTAACGAAAAAATGGCTTATATTACATTACGTTGGAATAAAAATTGATAAAATTAGAAAAAATATGCTTATCAGTGCATAAAACGATTGATATATTAGACGAATCATGGATATAAACTTCTGTACTGTATAGTGTTATTCGTAGCCGACATTTGAATCCTTTGGAATTCATATGCGGCTGCATGGCTTGCAAACAAACGAATTTCAATAGCCAACAAGACCCTCAATCACTTGTGGAATGCAAAATATCATTAAGTGCTTTTGTTGCTGCTCATTATCGTTTATTCTAGATATCAGTAACATGACGTCGTCGTCATCGACGAACATCGCTATTTATATAATACGTATTAATAAATCAAATTTTTTATTTTGACAACTACTAAAATGTATATTATACATTTTTCAAATTTTATTTGTATTTATGTTGATTTAAAAACGTCTTCTTTGAATTTAGCCTCTGGTTGTAATTTCGTTTTAAAAAATTAAAATGGATGAGAACTTGATGAGAGGAAGAGAAAAATTAGATACTGTCAGGTACAGAAAAAATTCGATTTTTTTCTCAATAATTTAACATAAACATGCAATAAATTTTGCAAAAAATATGCAAAGCTATATTATTTTTTGTCGATAATAAATATATAAAATTATCGTAAATTATTATTTTATTTATTTTTTTTTTTTTTTAATGATGTTCATTTATAGTTAATCGACTAATCTGTAATCATTAATCACACCAATGCATTCAAAATGATGATTAATTAAACTAATTTTTTTTTATGTCTCGTTAACAATAAAAAATGTCTTTCTAAATGTCTCTTCTCTTTATTAAAACCAACATCTATTTTTATCCAGAGTAGACGCTTCGTTACACTCTCTAATAACGTCTAGTCTCTCTCTTATTCTCTCTAAGCCGTGTCTTTCGAGCATCACACTCTCATTTACGATGTCTTAAAAAAAAAGAAAAAATAGTTGGCCATACTCTAATTCCATATGACTTTTAATTAAACGCGATGTTAGATAGAGAGAACAAGTTTTAAAATTAGATGAGTCCAGCCGAGAAAATTTAATTCGTTATATGTGTACATGATTTTTATTATTATTTTCGTTGCTCGGTATTTTATTATCAGGTGAGTAATTTTATTAATTGAACGAATTTATAAAAAGAACTGGCTCTATGGATATTTAATACAACGTCAAAACATAAAATCTGTAAACCACTTAATATATCAAAATTTTTCTTATTTTACGACAATGCACGATACAATAAGTCCAGTGAAGTAAAATCAAGCGTACAATAAATAAAGGTAAATTATGATTTCGAAAGAAAACACACAAGCAAAGGATGAAAAATCACCTTGATAATTAGAAAATTGTCTTGTGGAAATCGTCATATCCAAACAGGTATGTACATTCTCCCTTGTGATTCTTCCGCTTGTTACGCAAGGCCCGCTGCGGCTTTTGTTCGAGAATATATTATAGGTGCGAGAGCATCGACGTAGCAATATGATTAACAGGAGCCCGTGTATGCCTATACATGTATATAATACAAAAGTTGTGGAAGTAGCGGTTGCTGGCTTTGATAGCTTGATCTTAGTCACAATGGCTCCCTTTCTCGCCTTTGAGAAACTGTAAGTGAGGGGGCGTGCTTTGATCATGGTGATTTTGTAACCTGCGCTCTCTCGCTGTTATTTTGGCAAGAGACACCAGTGTGTCGCAAAAAAAAATTTTTCCAAACTATACTCATATTCTGTTGTTCGATTGAGAAAGAATTTGTGGGAAGAGATATGTCTATTATTGGGGATTTAAATGTTTAACAAAATCATAAAAGCTGGCTTAGCCATTATTATTATTTTTTTTTTTTAAATTTCATGTTTCTATTTTTAAGACTATGACATCACTTTGATTCTTCTTCATTGCCAATAAACTATGCCTATTAAGTATTAGCTCATTAAGTATTCGCTGATACGTAATTCTTTTTCAGTTAAATTAAATTCAACACTCAAGTTTTAATTAGATGAAAGTATTTGGCGCCGAACAATTAGTTGGCAAATGTTCGTTTTTTTGTACTTTAGCTAGACAAGTTTCCGCATTAATCGTGAGCTTAATTTATTTTTCGCCAATTTTAAATAGGTAAAAAGTTTTTACATACAGTTTGTTGTCACCAAAGTATTTGGAGAAAGGAAACAGAAGAATCTGTAAAATATATACATAAAAGACGAAAGGGGATAAAGAGAGAGTGATAGAATGAGATAGTAGACTCGTATCTGAGCTAATGACATTTTTCATTATATACCATGCACTTGCGGAACTTTTTTCTTTTTTTTTCCTAACGTCTCTATGAAAGCACGAAGGCTCTCTCTCTCTCTTTTTCAAGTCAATAGAAGGGAGATTAACATAATTCCGTGACTGAAATTACGTAAGCCTACATAAGTTTTGAACGGAGGAGAGAAAGAGAGGGAGAAAGATATATCTCTTGTGGCGCACTTTACTCTTTGAGCTTCTAATAAATTCCGATCGTGATTCATTGACCTTCGCTATGCCAAGGCGAGACGCTATATACGACGTTGGTAGTTGCTTTTACATACACCGGGAAAATTAAGGATTTTTGTTATCGTCTAAATTCCATAGATGTTAGGTTAAACCTGAGATTAACAGTAAAACTCGTTAAAACCTGATTTAAAATACGTTTTTACTATCTTATAAATACACCGCATTCGAGATAACGATTAAATTGAAAATTTAATTTTTTTTTTCTTTTTCTGACTGTCAAAAAATCCATTTGTTTCGTACAGAAAAAAATAAATAAAAACTTATCTTGCATTCATTATCAAAGTCTCATTCTCAAATTCAAATTACAATAATTTCTTTTTTCAACCACGACATCTGCACTCTTCTTTTAGCTCTTTCATCTTACGATTTTTTCTTCGTTTGCGTTTTTTTAATTCGAGCTCATTTCCTCATCGCATACAACGCAATGGATAAATTCATAAGATACGACAGTCGGTTGAGTGCACAGAAGCTGCAGCATCCTCGAAAGCTCCTTTACTCGAGACCTTACTTGTCTTGGGGGTCCTTGATGGACATCCTACGATACCAGCCCAGCAGCACCACTACTACTAGAGCGGTATATTATGGCGCATTGACACGCGAGTGCACACGAAACACACACCCAGCCAGATCAGTTCAGAGATGAATCGCAACGTGACAATAAGAGAAGTGCTCGACAACGCCACTTATCTTTTTCTCTTTCTCTCCCTCCCTCCCTGAACTTTCTCTCTTATATTTCGTTTCGTTTTTTTTGCTGCTACCTCGTATCTGCGGATTTGTGAACGCGACATGGCAGAAAAATTCTACACTGCAATTCAAACTGCACGCCAACACAATATAGTCTTTTTATTAGCAACGGATTTAATCTTTTGAATTATAGAATTAAGAACGACGTGTATTTTTTATGTTGTCATTTAAACTAATATTTTTTTACTATTGTGATAATAGAATGTTGAGAATTTTACATTTTTAATCTCAAGTTTCAAGGGTAAAAAAACAGAGTTATTGTAATTAAGCATGTTGAGAGCCATTAGAAGAATATGGGCCGATAATGCTTTTTGATTGTTTAAATGCGTTAATTAAATATGAAGCATGTACATGTACATACACAGACACACTCGTATATAAATATATAATTAAATAAAAAAAACAACAAGTAAAAGAGACTGAAGTGAACGTTAAACATCCGGTAAAATTACGAGATAATCTGTTGCCGCGTGTGTTTTTTGAATCGTCAGCGGCGGCGTGCAATGGAAAGGAGCAAAAAGCACAACGAGAAAGAGCGAGTGCACAGGGCAATTCAGAGCTGCAGACAAAAACCAAAAAAAAAAGAAAAAAAAAGAGGAAATGTAAAATGAAGGGGAGAGAAGAGATAATTTCAAGACACACGCACGGCACATATATATCCCTTCTCTCTTTCCTCCTCCACCACTGAACTTGGCGGCGGTTAATCCCTTTTACTTATCTGCAGGCAAGTAATTCGTCATGCGAGCTCAGCGATAGAGGGAAAGAGAGAGATAGAGGAGCACTTTCGTTGCGCGCGAGTATAAAACGCGGGGCAAGTTGAATGACCCGCCAGTGGCAACATCAACGAGAGGCTGATGCTTACCTATAGGAAAAGGGACGTTACTCCACCTTCTTCGAGAGATGCTTCTACTCAGGTGCTGCCGGTCAATATGACGCCACGACGAGTCCATCTCTGACATTCTAATTTAATAAACTCGAGAACACGGTACCATTTCTAGATCCACCCGAACATACACGTCCCCGCGAGAGGCGGCGGCCGATCTTAAGAGAAAGAGGCGTGGCGCTTCTGAAGTTACGCGCGGTACACTGCTGCTGGTGGACGACGTGGTCGTAATTAATGAGAAATCGATTATATAAATGCCGCTGCTCCTTTTCCAGTTGCTCAAATGAAGGAGGATATCATCAGGGAAGGGTGGAAAGGGGTAAAAGAGAAAGATATAAAAAAATGTTTGGAGGTGCGTATGGGATTTTATTGTGATTGCAGTCTTTGAGAACTGCTGCGGCAGCTGCTGTTGCAGCAAGCAGTTCCTTCTTGGCTGGGCCAGCGTGAGAGTAAGGTATGCCGGAGAAATGGGAAGAAAAATAAAAGGAGTACGGCACACCCGCGAGAGCAGCAGCAGCAGCTCTTCTCTTTTCTTTTCTCTCTTATTCTCGGAACCGGCAATTAAGCTTGGAAGAATTGGAGAGAGAAAGAGAAAGAGAGCTAGCTTGTCTCCATAGTACCATCGATCAACTTTTCCCGTCCTCCCCTTACATATACCAACTCTTTTATTTTTCTTTTACGCAACTCGTTAAATAATCGCCACTGCAGCACAAGCAGCACCAGCATGATTGTTGATTAGTGGATTCTATGTATATATATGAATACGCTCTTTGCAGATAGATATATTCAGATGTGCTAGACTTAGCTTATACGCACACACATATACATATATACTACATGAATAGATACAGTAATAGATAGAATACCTAACGCAATTCATAGTTGAACTTGTTCTTGACTAGGTAGTACAACCTGCTGCTGCTGCTACTACTACTACTACTACTACTACTACTACTACTCTAGCAGCTAACTATCCGTTCTCTCTCTTTTTTCTCTCGTTTTTTTACCCATTCCTTCGCGTTTTTGCATTGGCGATTGACGAGTTCTTTATGCTCGCTCTGAATCATGTATATACATGTCCGCGCACCTCGTGAGAAATCGATTAGAACTACTCGAGAGATATAACTTGATTTACTGGGTTGTTGCCCAGTATAAGGGAGAGTAGCTCGTTGTTGTTGAGTAACACGCCAGATATACCTGCCTACATATTGAAAAAATAAAAAGAATTAAAAAATAAATAAATAGAAACAAAAGCTTCTTTCAATATACACACGTGATATTATATATATAACTATCTATAAGCAGTCTGTTGTATATACTTACTTTACCTTTCTTGTATCCACCGATATGTGTTTAAAATTCTATCGGATAAAGTGAAATAGTTGAGTAGCGGGTGTGTTGTGTGTGTGTATGTGAATGTGTTTATTTTAAAACTTCTCTCACGATTCCTATTATATGCGCTTTATATACGTTACATGTACTTTCATCTATCTATTTATCTTTCTCTCTTTTTCTCTCTTTAACATACTCTCACAGTCTATAATACGTCAATCATATATTTATTTTTTCTGCTTACAGATCAAAAACACACTGGAGAATTGGGACGGAGAAACCTTCAAGCCGGGTAAGTGTTATACAACACATCGAGGAGAGTATATACCTATAGTCTCTCATTCGCGCCCCTTATTCGAGCGTATAACATCTGGTTTTTCGATTTAACACTTACTTACTTACTTACTTGCTTACTTGCTTACTTACTTACTTTGTGTATGTATCGAGTGCCAGTAGTCATAATGTGTGTATGCAGCAACTCGATTTTTCCTTTGTAAATCTACTTGTGTTTTATATATTGATTAACGCTGACAGATTACATACGATCGTATATTTTTCTTATTTCTCTCTTTATTATTTTTACCATGTATTACGTGCTATACTATCTGACCATTTCAACGCGAAGCTTATGCAAAAGCCTTCCAAAATTAAACACCCAAGCAGCCGAAGATATTGTACTCGTGACAATTAAACATACAATTGTACCAACTTCGTGTATATTATACACATATCCGTATTTCCGGAATTCACGCAATTCACGAGATAATTTTTTATCGTTCAAACACGATTGTGAATATACGATTACCGGTGTCGTTGTTTTCTTACATTTAGCAAATATGTCGCGTGAGATATACCTATGAATCCAAAAAATTTTCAACTATTTATAAAGAACAGTAGCTGTTACGCAATGTACACCACATTCTTCTAATTTTTGCAAGCGTGCCAGAACCATTATAAATTGAAATTCGACTCGAACTATATATATCAAGCAGCAGTAGTAGCAATCGTAACAGCAGCAGCAAATACACATTGTTTCTCTCGCGTTAAATTGCTCGTGTCAATCGAGACCGCTTAGTCCGAGTGTGCTTCGTTATCATCGTACACGATCGCAACAGCAAGAACCACCACCACCACCACCCGCACACGCCTTTTCACGACGGACCGCTGGAATTTGCGCGCAGGAAAGACGTGCCCGCACAAACTCACTCTCTTTCTCCCTCCCTCTCTCTCTCGTGGGCAGTTATAATAACCGAGCTGAGAAAGAGGGAGTTCACGCAAGGTTTACAAGAGAGCCGTATAATAGCCGAAAAGCAAAAAAATAAAAACGAACGAGCGCGAGCGCGTGGAAAATATGACGAGAGCGATAGTACCGTAAACCGTAAATTTTACGTACATGTACGTACACCTAACCGTCTCGCGTAGCCCTTTTGCCAACTTGGACACATAAAAAAGAAAAAGGAGGAAGAAGAAGAAAACGAGTAAATGTGAGGGTGAGAATGAGGAGGAGGAGGAGGAGGAGGTGGAGTAGTTATTCGTCCATGGGCTGCACGGGGGATGACAAGTTCTCCGGTAAATGCCAACGTTGCAGTCGGAAGTCGAGGATTCGCCGGTAAATCATGTTAAACTCTCTTCTTCTTCTTCTTCTTCTTCTTCCTTGCTTGCTTTTACTCTCCCTCGCTTCCTTGATACTTACGATCCGCGAGTGCTATATAGCTTCGGAGCAACCACGCGGTCTTTTCCTTCCGCGCGCACCCGCGTACGCTCAATATATACCACAACTGCAGAAGAAAAAGACCTTTCTCAGAACTTCTTCCGACTTGTGGATGCTTATATTCTGCTGCATTTGTGGAAAAGAGAGAACTTGCTGCTCTTACTGTAGTATGGGGTAGCAGTAGCAGCAGCTGATGCTGCAGCGCTCCCTCGACTCAATGTCGCGCTATGCGGGCGAATTATTCTCACGTTTATTTTCTTAACTTTAATTGCTCATTTATTTACCTCGCTTTTATCTACCTTTATTCCTCCAGCTCCTTCTTCTTCTTCTTCTTCTTCTTCTTCTTTACTCTTCCTCTAACACGTTCTTCTTTTACTTGGAACCTTTTTGTTGTTTCTTTATGGTTTAGAAAAGCTATACACAGTCAGACGATTAAAATTTTCTTCTGAATATCTTTGATGCAGTAAAAACAACAATAAAATTAAACGACATTTCTTTGACTATATACTTGTAATTAATACAATATAAGTAAAAATTAATGCGAAACATGCAAATGTATATAATCAACAAAAGTGGTAAATAAATAGAGAAAGAAAAAATGGTAATTAATAAAAAGAAGATAATCTGTAACTCATGTAGACTTACGTCCTGATGTGCTTAGGTGACTTATTTCCTGGATCGTTTTGGAAGGCATACTGGTCGTACCTGGAGAGCTACGCGGAAGCCCGAAGGTGTTTGGACGAGCTGCGCGCGAACGATGAGCCGCTCCTGCACTTTCTCAGACTGAGACAGGCCGCCGCCAGGCATTCGCCATCCTCTCTGCTTCTTCTGCCGGTAAGTCACAGTTTGGTCACAGTCTATGCCACATATTTTACCAACTCCATTACCCCTTTAGTTACCCCCCCCCCCCCACTTTCTAAGTTAGTCTTTGAAGCCATGAGAGATGGAAGGACCAAAGCTTGCGGTTCTTACCAGAGGCCAATGGATGCGAGACACTCTTATCAAATGGGATGCGACTCATTCACATAGACACGCGCGTATGCGTCCTTATCGCTCAGATGACGCTGTACAATAGGACCCCCCATCGGATTAGCCAAAAGATTGGCACAAGCCTGAAAATTTTCAGCTGGCCGCATTCTCACACTTTCCTTGCGGTTCCGTACTTTTTTAAGCTATAGGCTATAGCCAACGAAAATTTATTTCCCTTTGGTCGCATCTTATCCTTGTCCCCTCTCTCCTTTTCTCTTTTAGTAAGCTTGCGCATCCTCTGTAGCATCGTCAGAGTTGACGAGATGGTTGCGTAAGCAGCGCATTGTAAGATTCCCCCCCCCTCTCTCTCTCTCTCTTTCTCTTTCAGTGGTCATGTTAACCTCCGGCGCTGATTACCGAATCGCCACAACAACAACAACTAGTTGGAGAACGCGTGTACGCAGATATTTTATTCTCCAACGAACGTGTCTCGGTGAGACCCTTTTAATAACTTACTTTCACCTCGACCTGACATGTCTGTAAGTTATGTTACGTGTCAATCCAACCAAGTTACTAATAGGTACCTATAAGTATATAAAGACCAACGTCACGTTCACGTGTGTTGCGGTCAGGTGTCAGGCGGCCCAGGCAGGTCGAGGTGCTTGCTTAATTATTTAATCATGTATAAGCCACCGTGATTGGAAGAAGCATTGCGTTGTGATTGTGTAGTCAAGAAAGAAAGAAAGAAAGAGAAAGAGAGAGAGAGAGACAAAACAACAACTCTGCACTTTTCACCTTCGAATTTCCATCTACACGTGCAGGGCCGCAAAGAGCTACGGACGAGCAGCTATATAGTAGTAGAGAATGAGGAAGAGTCGTGACGAGACTACGATTTAGATAACTCCCCTTCCCCTCCTCCCCCAAGTCTTTCAGCATTATTGGACGAAGGGCATTGTATACACACAGCCACCGCGTGCTCATTCACTTTCCTTTGCGCCTCTACTTCTTCTTCTTCTTCTTCTTGGTTCTCTTTATGTGTTGCGAGAGTCTACGTGAAGACGCCTATCCGCGCATTAGCTACTACAAGCTTCATTCACCTTTCAATCTTCCGCTACTTGTATGTACAAAGGAAATTACGTTATCGGGGCCTTTTATTCTTCGCGTACTGTATCTATATGTATATATAGGTATACCTAAGTTCTTTCTATTCTCTATTCAAAAGATTCATTGCTTTATTATTATCTAATCTAACTATATGTCCCTCCTGTCTGCGTATATATAGTACCTAGGGATTGCTCATCAAATTTTATGGTTTGAAATTTCTCGGTAATTTGTTAACAATATTAATTTATAATTATTTAAAAAAAAAAAGATTATTATTTTAAAATGCATTTCTTACATATATTTAAAAAATATTAAATCAGGTAGTGTTGACAGAAGATTATTGGTAATAGAAACTTTAGTGTACAAATTTGAGAAAGAGATAAGGCCAGGTAACTTTCAAGACTTTTCGTTGCGTTTGTATCTATGTAAAACAAGTCGTGAGATTGAAAAGTACAAAAATATTGCTAATACATGGTTTCTCAATAAAAAATTTTTTTTCCTAGTTTAAATAGGCCGCTATAGGTGTACATCGGTTGAATTTTGAAATTTTACTTGCAGCCAGTGGACGAGTACCTGTATATTATATATTATCCTATATATACACCTGTATATAAGTGCAGGAGGTTAAAAGGTCAGGTAGCATGCAGCAATAGCACAGACAGACAGGAACTCGAAACGGTTCTTGGAATACAGAGTGAGAGAGAAAGAGAGAGAGAGAGAGAGAATGGAGAGTCGTCGCGGCGTGTGTGCAGTAAAAAAAGTAGTCAACGCGTACCTATACGGAACGTGAAAGAAAGAGGGAGAGAGAGAGAGAGAGTGAGTAGAAACTGCATATAAGTAAGAGAGTGAATACAACTTGCACCTCGGGACTGGAGTATATAGCATAAGCGAGAGTAGGTATATATCGTTGCGGGACACGCGGAAGATCTTGCACTACCACAGCCAGCACAGTCGAGCGATAAAATACGGAGCTGGTGCGATATGCACAGATAGGACGTTGTTCTGGCTGCTGCTGATGCTGCTACAGAATGAATATAAGCCTGGCACACTGTGGGGGCGGAAATATCCTCTCTCTCTCTCTTTCTCTCTCTCTTTCTCTCTCTCTTTCTCTCGTAACCCGTATTCGATGCTAGCCTGCGCGGAGCCGCTCCTCTCGGTACTTAGCGTCCACTGATAATTTACGGCAGAGACGCGAGAGATAGAGATAGAGTGCACATTTTGCTCTTTAGCCGGTCAAGCCTTCTTTTTCTCCTCCTCCTCCTCCTTCTATACCGCATCTTCTTCTCTGTAACCGAGAATTGCTCTATGTCTGCTATATTAACCACTACCTGCTTGCTTGCCTTACTTGCTTGCTTGCTTGACCCGCTATAGTATATGTATAGGTATGCTGATTATCCCCGCATTAACATCTTTCATTGTTCATTAAAACTTTTGCTCAACTCATCTTATATGTATGCAGCATCAGCAGCAGCGGTTATGCCGACCCACGTGTGTTATATCATCCGACTAATTGAGCCGCTCAATGCGATTGCTTTCATAAATCAATTGAATATATATATATTATATACCTACATAGCGCGTGTATTAATGTTATTTTAAATGCTCAATTAACATTTTTTACCATCTCTCTTCCTCCCCCCTTTCAACCTCTTTGCCTCCTCCTCCTCCATCTCCTTCTTGCGCAAGCAAGCCGATATTCCCTTTAATTTAATTGAAAGTCAACTTTGCGCTGGTTTAATTGATGAGAGAAATATTTCTAACCGCAATTGAATTTCTCCTCCTCCTCCTCCTTCAGCTGCTTTTCCCTACAGCAATTAATTGCGCGTTCCACGCAGAGCGCATTGATATATAGTGGCGCGCGACTTTCAAGATCAACCAAATACTTACATGTCTTTGTTTTCTTCTTCAACGCGAGTTTGTGTATTATAGGCATCAGTGGATTAAAAACGTAAAAAAGGTAAAAGCCAAGAGAGTACAGGAGAAAAGAGCCGCACCTTTTCGTTCTCTCTCTCTCTCTCTCTCTCTCTCTCTCGCGAGACACGTCAATTGTTGTTTTTTTTTCAGTAAAGACTATATAGATACATACTACACACATGCAGCCGATGATTTCCCGGTTACGCTAGTATACGCTGGAAAAAATAGTCGCTGCTGGTCCTGTTAGAGCCACCTGGTATATAGAAAAGGAAGATAAAGTCTGTACACCTGTAAACCGCGGCTCGGACGCACCTACGCTCAATCTGCAGGCGGCGCGGCGCTCGCGTCCGGCAGATTATGCGATTTCTCGTGTCAGGCGCGTGGGTGTTCAACGAGTAGCAGCAGCAACAGCAGCGCGTCGTATACCTTACTCTCTCTTGTGCACTTGTGCGCTTTACCAGAGCTTCAAGCTGTTCTTTCTTTTTCTCTCTTTTCCTTGCCAGAGGTACATATATAAACACTACGCACTGGAATATGATGCGAATGCGGAAGATAGAGGCGTATCTCGCGCTCATGTGTACGTCGTCCGACTGACTGGATATAAGTCGTTTATCTTTTGACTTCGTGGTGGCGCGTGGTAGATATAGGTATTTATATATACATAGGTATAAGCTGTACGCTTACTACCAGCCCGCAACCAACCAACAGACCAACTCTTTCGACGATGGATCTGTACTTTACAGTTAGCCATAATTTTTCGAATCAGATTTATCGACTACATGAATCCTATACATGTATATCTATACTTATAACTTTACTTATAACTACTACATGTATATATTTTATAACTACCCTTTTCTTCCTCTTTTTTCAAAACAATCATCTCCTTACGGCAAATTGCCAATTTTTATTTCACTCTATTTTTTTTTTTTTTTTTTTTTTTTTTTTTTTTTTTTTTTTTTTGCAAAATAGATATTTCTTACACATTTTATATGACATTTAATATCAATTTAGAAAATTCATATGCAAGTCGTGAATAATATTGGCAATATCTCTCTCTTTCTGGAAGGTAAGTGCTACATTTCTAAAGTCATTACTAACAACTATCTCAAAATATCAAATACTTGACAAAATGATTAAATTATAAAAAAAAAATGTGCATTAATAAAACGTTCAAAATTGCATGATAATTTCGTCTTCCTCGGATACTTACCATATGCATCGTTAATTTGTTATTCTTCCCTGATAGAATTATTTATAACTTGGATAAATAAATGTCTGATTTAAAAAAGAAAAAGTTATAAGATAGAAAAATATTATTAAATAACGGTGAAGAACGACTAGCCTTAGCCAATGCAAAGGAAGCGCGAGAAGGATAGAGTAAGGGGGGGGGCTGCTTGTTGATCTACAGAAAGTATGGAGGGAGGGGAAGGGTTAAAAGCATTTTGACGAACGGTCTTGCGCATACATATACACCTACATAATATTTGCCGGCTGTGACGATCATCTGGTTTGGTACGTGTCTTAAGCTGACAGGCTGAGATGATGCGCCGCTGCTACAGCTTCTGTCACGAGATAAAACGTGTCTCTCTCCTTTGAAAGGATAACGATACCACTGTGGGATATACTTACTGCTATGTATAGAGTGTGTACCTTAAAACTCGCGTCGTTTACCATAAGCCAAGGATCCGGTGATTAAAGAAGTATCGCGACACTAACACGGCCCCACGGTAAATATTATTCTTTTATTAACAAGCCTTATTATTTGTTACTCATCCTCTTCTCTCATACCTTCAAAATTTGCAAACGTCACTTATCACTGCCCAATAAATAATCTGCTGCTTCATACAATTGCCTGTGTACTGCACTTCTTTATATGCTTAAAAATCCAACGGTATATTTAAAAAAAGCCATTTCATCGATGAGATTGATCGCTTATATACAGATTGAATATAAACATAGTTATCGATCGTTGAAAATCGGCTGAAATATCGCGAGATGAAGAAAAAACGAAGTAAGGGTCGAAGACCGGTCAGTAACGGCGATAGAAGCTAATATAATATAAGCACGGTGGCACTCTCTCTCTCTCTCTCTCTCTCTCTCTCTCTCTCTCTCTTTCTCTCTTATATCTACTTACTCTTGATATAAGTCGGCGTTAATCGCCAGGAGCAGCGGCTAATGTACACATCGTAAATTAATGAGCGCAAGAAGAAGGGAGGAAGTAACAGCAGCAGCAGCCTGCAGCCTGCTTGCAGCTTACTTATATATTTATATGCTCTTCTAAGCGGCTGAGTAAGTCACGTCAGGGAGCCGAGGATAACGCAGCGACGACAGAGAAAGAGAGACACGCAAGCAACACAGCACTATATAGCTCCTTCGCGGGTGGACGTTCGAGATACTATATGCCTCTCTATATGCCCCTCTTCTATTCGTTCGTAAATCTACCCCGATTAATTGCGCCGCGTGCCGAGAATCGCGCTATCGACTTATTACACACACACACACAGACGACGTGATTAATTATAGTTCCTGCTCTATACGTTGCGCTCTCTCTCTCTCTCTCACGTATTGCCAGTTTGTCGACGATACTGCTTTTGCTCCTGCTATATACTGCCAGTGTACTCTTTTCACGGTCTTCAATGACATATTAACGTTTTGCCCTTTTTTATGCTTGTCGTGTATTATTTGGTCGGATAATTGCTTCCGGCAATTCATTGCCGTATACCAATTCATTACGGTGTTACCTTATACATTTTTCTTTATCTTCTTGTTTTAACGGATATGCCAAGAAAAATCACCATGCGTATAATAGGTAATATGTATAGGTACGTGTGAAGACTATACTAGCAATTGTTTATGTTTATTTGATCAATCTTATTTAAATATGCATCCTTTGCAATTATTTTCTTAACAGATTATAAATCTACTATTTAAGATTTTCGAAAGCGAATTATAGTGTGTGCCACAGCTGCTGCGACTATATAGCTGAGATTTTTAGTTGAATTACAAATCGTAAATCTTAAATCAAAGCTGAGAAAGAGCGTTTCGAGCAATGTAAAATTGCAACGTCGCAAGATTAGGCCTATTCATGAGCAGTGGAAAACGACGAAAAATTTTCGAACGGATATGAACGATTCAGCAGTTATGTGCGGGCAAAGCGTTGGCGGTACACACACACACACACACACACACAAACATACATAGACATATGTTTGTAGCTCCGGGCTAAAATTTGCGAGCGTAAGAGACGTAACAAAAGTCATTAGTCATACACTGCACTACTCGGGAACAGAGAGAAGAAAAAAAGCGTAGGAACTTAGGCGAAAATGTATAAGCATTAGTTAAACTTTCGCTTACGCAAATAGTGTTTTCACAGTTCAACCTTTGGAGAACAGCATTTTTTTAGTATCTATATAGGTACATACCTACATACGCGTAATCACTTTTCATCGAAAAAATTTTTCTATCTAATATATCTTAAAATGTATGCCATTCTATGAAATTTTGAAATGCCCGCAGAGAAAATCGAGTCCACACACACAGTAATTCGAATTTAGTCACTGAAAAATTATTTTTCTGAATAATCAATTTTTTGATATATGCTACCGGCATGTAGGTATAAATGAACATTTTTGTCGGTATGCGGTAACACACACGCCCAAGGTAACAATTATTCACGCATTGCTAAAATGTTGGAATGTTTGAGTGCAAATGTTGTAGCAATTGAAAAATCTTTGGAATTTTCGACGTACTTTTATACTACAGAATTAAATCAATTTGTAAGAAACCTTTTTTTTTTATTTTAATTGTGTTTTACCATAAATAGAACTTGAATTATGCTAAACATTTTTTTCTCTAATTATTGACCAAAATTGCAATTAAAAATTATGTCCATTCATGACTGGCACATATTTAAAAATTTTGTTGGTAAGCACTGCTGTATATGTAACTTCATAGAGGTACTTACAAGCTAGCTTAATCATAGAATTAAAAAAGTTGGTATTTTTTTCAAGAAACATTATCTTTCTTTTATCACGTCAATATAATGTATACAGACTCTCAGCTTGTATATATATTTGCAACAGGTTTTACTTCCGTCAGCCTCCCCTTTAAGTGCAATCATTAAATTAAACGTTTTTAATGTTATAGCGATGAGGAAAAAGAAAAGATTTACGTAACGATGACACTCGTTGGTATACTGCAGTATTATACTGCACAATGCAATACACCTTGTATATACTTTATACACACACATACACATGCTGTGGCATCTCATCTGAGTATGTAGAAATTTTTTTAAAATTTAATATTACGATTGGTATCCCAATAAAATCTCGTGAAAAATACTTACTTCAATGAAGCACACACATCGAGGTGACGCAACGCGTACGTACACTTACGGTTGCTATACACTTATATTTATTATCTCGCAATATATAAATCGAAAATAAGGCACACACATATTATAGTGCAAAAAATAAAGTTATTAATAAAATTTTATTATCATTATTATTTGCATTTTCATATACTCGATGTACTTACGTGTAATACACACGAGAAGCCATGAATGCGACATGAGAAATTTTATTCGTTTTTTTTTTTTTTCAGGTTCATTCATACCCCGCACATGCATATATATTTCTGAATAACGCCGTAAACAACGAAATTAACTAAAAGCGAATAAGGGGAAAAGTGAATAAAGTTGTGAAAACGGCTGATTTTGCCGTAGGCTGTATGCATCGTCGTCGTCGTCGTCGTCATCGTTGTCTCCTTCAAGCTAGAGTGGGCTTAATTATTGAAAGGCACATATATATACACGAATATGCCTCCGGCAATAGCAGTACACACAAGTCTGCCATATACAAAGCAGACTGAGAGACTTTCTTGAAAGTCTTTCTCTCTGTTGTATAGAGTCGTGGCCTGTGCAAGAACCGAATTTCGTTTTATCAAAAAATAAAAAGAAATCGCGGCCTCTGGATGCGATCGGTATCTCTTGAGCCACAGAACCCGCACGAGCGGGGTCTGTGCTCGCGAAAGAGAGTAGTA
Source organism: Leptomastidea abnormis (assembly GCA_030522805.1). Lineage (NCBI taxonomy): Eukaryota > Metazoa > Arthropoda > Insecta > Hymenoptera > Encyrtidae > Leptomastidea > Leptomastidea abnormis. Next base: position 58,513 of record JAPYZE010000791.1, read on the forward strand.
GCACTGGACATCTTGATTTATTCGTCAATAATGCCGGGCCCGAATCTCAAACAATTATTATCTGCTAATTGGCTGGCCATAAGCCACTATCTCTCGCACTCCACACTACGCTATATACTACACATTGCTCTCTCTCTCTTTCCCCCGCACCGCGATTTCTCTTTTTACTCCTTTTTTTTGCTCTCCCCGTCCTCGTGTGTGTGTGCAGCTTTAATGCCCTGCTCCGAAATGCTGCGTCCCCTTCTGATCGAGAGCAGTATACGCGGGATGGAATTGCAGATTGAGAGGCACGCGAGAAAATAATGTGCCTCTCTCTCTCTTGAATCGTCGCTCCAGGCGCGCGAAGATATTCGCATTTTTCTTCGGTTGCTGCTGCTGCTGGCATATCAAGGCTGTGTGTGCCCCTATCCTGTTCTCCTTTTTTTTCAGCACCGTCTTTTTGCTGCTTGTATGATTGCGAGCGAGCGAAAGAGCATAGCGCAGTCGTTCTGTCGTTGGTTTGATTCGGCGGCGACGGCGTGAGCATACAGGTATATGTTATACCTATATTTATAAGAATGTGCGTACACGCACGTCACATAAGCAGTAGTGCATTTAACTCTGGTATATGCCTTGTTTCTGACAATTGCAATATTCTGGCTGATGCGGCATGTGGCGCTTTGTGGCTTCCCGTTTAAAATTGACTGCGTGTGCGATATTCTTTGAAAAAGTGAAAAATAACAACGGTTGCTTTTGCTTTTGCTTCTGCTGTTGCCGATAGGTGCACACACACACACACATGCAGTTTATTATATAGTAGGATAATACCGCAAGGAGAAGCTCCCAGCTGCACACGGGACGAGGTCATTTGGTCGACGGTGAAAGTGCAGGTTAACGTACCCCCATACATACATACTTACACGCTATACCTATATGTTGTTGGCTCGTATGACTAAAATTTTGCACATGTCAAATAATACCTACGTTATTATACATAAAAAAAAAAAAAATTGTCGAGTCTCTGGAATACACGTCAGTTATATATTTGATATTTTATTATCTCAATAAACAATAGACTTGGAACAAAAGAGTTGGCCAAAACAAAAAAAAAAAGAAAGAAAAAGAAAAAATAATATTGTTGGCTGATATTCAAGCAAAGCATTATTCTCTCAAAATATAACGTTCTTTATTATGACCATAGCCATTTTTGACACGACAAACCATAATTCATAGTCATCATCATCAAAATTCTAAATTAAAATGTCGAGCTTTTGATTAAAGGTACAGGCGTCATCATAGCAAAAATCAAAAAAATTTTTTAAAAAATGATATACAACGGAATCTACTTTGGACTAATGTGAGCTGGTATCGTGAAATATTGTTTTAGACGATATATGCAAAAAGTAAAATAAAACGAAAACTCGATCCGATCATCTATACGCAGTAAAAAAAAGAAGGAAGGAAAAGAAACAAGAGAATAGCTAACAAAAGGCGTCAGCATAGCCGATAATAAAATGGTTTTAGCAGGTAGTAAAATTTTCAAGCAACTTTTCATATCCTCTTCTCGATATACATCCATCCATCCATCCATCCATCCATTCAATTTATATCTATCTATCTGCCTGTGTGTTCTCTTGGCCTTGAAATTAGTCCCGATAATGAAGTGTTTTCAGTCGTCTGCCGCGTGTCGGCACATACACACAGACACAGACACACAATAAGAGAGTAGATCGAGGCTGGCCGGCACCCTTTGCTGTATATGGGAGCTTTGCTCACGCGCGAGGTAGCAGAATCGTTTATCGCTAATTAGCGCCCAAGACTACTGCGGCTCTCTCTACTTGTGCTAATCAAAGAAATTTACGAGTCTGCCACCGGCGAGATCTCGCGCAGTCCTCCCTTCCTCCCTACCCCTCGACAATCTATACGATATATTACTCTCTTGGTGTCCTCGTTTTCTCTTCTCTCTCTCTCTCTCTTTTTACGTATAGCGAGCTTGCACTGCGCAGTGACGACAATAAATGCGTTCTCCAGCAACGAGGGAGAAAGGCCTAGAGGAGAGGGGAACATATATCGGATTCCCTTTCAATTTCGTTCCTTTCTCTCTCTCTCTCTCTCTCTCTCTCTCTCTCTCTCTCGTAGTTTCCTCCTCTTTTCCCTTGCCACCTCAGCTGCCGGCTGTGCAGTAGCGCTATACTTTTTACATTTATTCTCGTAGCGCGGCGTAGATTCGCTGACGGGAGCTTCCGCTGAAACCGGTTAATTGGGCCTGTATAATTATATGCGGTGAGGAGGAGTCTCGCTCTCTCTCTATCCGGCCTGGCGACACGTCCCCGCTTTCCCCCCTGCCATAGTCGTAGTCGTATTCTGATTGAAACGAATCCACAATTACGACGACGACGACGACGCCGAGGATGAGATGATGATGATGATGATGATGACCATGCCCACCTAGGGTAGGGAATCGGTTCCATTAAACGAATCGGCTCTACATTTCTTATCATCCTTTTTGGTTTACCTTACACTTTATTTTTGTCGGTCTCGAGATTCTTGTTTGGATATAATATATCCTTAAAAGCGATTAGATTTAACATCGCGAAGGTTATGCTAATTTTACTTGCGAGCTGTGTGGTGGTGGTAGTAGTAATAGTAGTTTCGCAAAGATATTGAATCGTGAGTTGGTGGAATAACGACGTTGAATCGTATATAGAAATAAGAAAATGTTTATATATATATATTTAATCTGAGCCACGCGATTGCTACTTGATATATCAAAAACAATGAGCAATAAAAAAATCTATACGTATGTGCGTTATAAGCTGGTATTATTTATATATAAAATATACATTTCCCTCAATAATTCGAAAGGAAACTCTTTTATTTAATACATATTACTTAATTCGTTTTTATTGGAAATACGCTTAAAGATTGCAAGTTGCTGCTGCTGGTAGTAAGTAAAACTGGCTTTTAAGATCCAGCAAACAAAATAATATAAAGCAAGAATGGGCTTGGAAATCTCTAATAGGAAAAGGCCCATGAGAGAGAGACGCGCGGCGCATGAAGCAGCTCTCTATTATTTATTCACACATAAACGTCAAAAGGCCCGTATTATTATTTCATATACACATACAGACATACACTTAATACACACGGCTTCGACTTTCACTTTTTAATGAATTCCGCAATGAAAACATTGAAAAAAAAGCACACAATTCAGTGGCATATAGATATGTATGTATGTGCAATAAGAATATAATATGGGTATTATAATATAGGAGCGGTACCTATTTACGCTTACAGCGACGAAAAGCTCATGCAACAAAAACAAAGTCGTATAGTAATAATTAGTTTTCGTAGAAAAAAAAAAAATAGTTCTGCTCAATATATAATATAGGTATTATATTCGCGCTGAATTTCCTTACTAACGCGGGTTCGCCGGAAGCGGCAGAAATAAAGCCACCAAGCTTAAATGATCGTCGAGAAGAGGAAGGAGAGAGATTGGCTGGATGTGAATGTGTGGATGCAGAAAGACCCCTTCGGCACTGTATACAGCAGCAGCAGGTTCAGTACAAAAGTCCCGGAACGACGAGCGCGTTGACGCGTATTACGCACGGCAGTTATACGGACGACGTGCGAACGCGACTTTTGCGTAATTGCCTTTCGCCATTCTCGCGCGATATGCGTCTCCTCCTTGCTGCCGCTGCAGCAGCGGGCTTCCTTATTTTTTCCATGCTTATAATATATGTGTATACGTAATACTACCAGCAGGTAGGTATATCTATATACAAAACGAATATTGTCAGTGCTGGCCTATACCCTAAAGTCAATATCCGCAGTACTTACGTTGTGTGAGTGTATGTATCAAACGTATATTATAATAACCACACCAAGGAGAAATTCGCGCTGCTTTTTCCCGAGGTTTCACCCTGCCTCGGATGAATGTGGGCTGCGTAGTATATACTGCGGACTCGATGAAGCGCGAATGAAAGTACATACATTTATATTGCATACCGAGAATAAGACTCTCTCTCTCTCTCTCGCGAGGCCTTCTGTATATTATAATAAACTCCAATGCGTATTTATGTGTGTGTGTGTATGTATATATGCTTGATTCTTGGCACGTCTGCGCTTTACACGTGTCGCCTCGCGGATCATAGATTATATGCTTATTCGCGCGAGCGAGGGCCTAAGTACGTGGGCTTATGCGCTTGAATATCTATACTCCTGCCGTGTATAGTATATAGTGTAGAATACTGTTGGTACTACCGAGTTGTGTGTTGTTGCGCTATCTCGCGTGAATGCCAATTACCGCGAGGTTTATTCAAGCCGCGTTCTCTCTTTCTCTCTTTATTATATACTCCCAGTATACACGTAAAGGCCACACCGCGATGTCTCTTTTCCTCAACGATACACGAGAGAGATTCTCTCTTGTGGATCTTGTTTCATCTGTAATGCTGCTTAGATAGATGTATGTCCCCCCTGCTATTCGTCATGGAAAATTGACAGGAATACTTTCTACAAGCATTATAATGCATGAGGCTATATCCATAGCAGCTACGCTTGTATGTGTTTTATTACAATTAGACCATAAAAAACTTCTATCAAGAATAAATCAAGTGATAAGTTAACAAATTCAATACAAATGTATAATAAATCAATCGATAATTGTTTATTACTCATTCAAACAAATTTTTTGCTTATACTTGAAATCAAAAGTCCAGAAAATAACAACTCAAACGCAAATAAATTTATTGTCGGAAAAAGAGTTGTCGGCATTATCGCAATAAAGAGACGCGTATTCCTCATACAGTTGTAGTAATAGCAGCAGCACGTTTATGTCCACAGTTCGAGTATATATAGACACAGAATAGCAGCAAGGGTGAGGCCGGACGTCACGATTCACGCGCGCACGACGACGTGACAACGCTAGTAGCGGCTTCATACCGAGACGCTTTGGCAAGTGCAACGTGTAATATATCCAGTCGACATGATTTCACTGGGTGACGGATTTGGAATATTCATGAGGTAATACCTACCTACACCGAAGGTTATACCACAAAAGAGTCTTCCAATCAGTGTTGGTACAGAAGGCATGCGCAGCGGCAGAAAATGTGAGAAGAGTAAGGGGTAAAATTGAGCTTTCCTAAAGATGAAAAAATTATCAATTTAATATTAAATCAAATATTGAGAAGCACGACAATAATATTTAAAAATTTAAATAATGCGTTTTTTATATTATAAAATATTGAAGAGGTATTTAAAATAATTAATTTTCTTCAATGTACCGTTGTAATTGTCGATGTACTACATTTAACTTAATCTTTTTTTTCTTAAATTACGAATTACGTAAAAATAAGTTGTAAGTTTATCTTTGCTGCGGGACAAGTTATAAAGAAACTATTATGTAACATGAGGTATGCTTCCTGACTGGGTATAAAAACAATATAATATTTTTGATAATCCTTTATTTTCACACACACACACACAAAAAAAACCAGATATTATTGATAATACAAATCTTGGCAAATAGCAACTCCTGTAAATTGTAAAATCGCAATTAAATTATCTCCCTTACATCTTCAAACTCTGTGTAGTATTACGTAATTTATCGTAAATAAAAACGTTGTATTCGATTGATAGACTTGCTGGACGATAGAAGCAAATAAACACATAGTCCCATCCAATGCCACCTTCTTTGATTTCCAGCCAACCTCCGTTGCCTTTGGAATTAACGTCGAATATTTCTATGGCGGTGATCAGCATGTTGCTTTCGGAGAACTTTATGCATTCACTGTTATACGAAGCTGGATAACGAATTTCTGGGCTGTAGGCTAGTCGATCACCTGCTTGTCTTTCTCCAACTACGAAATCCCCGGTTCTAGTTCGAGGTCTTGCAAACACGGTGATGATTAACATTGTAGCCATAAGAATGAATAATAATTGTCTTCTTATCAATGCCATATTCAGTATTTCACAATATTTCCTTTCTATCGATCAATTTCACACTGCGATGATAGATCTATTGGAAATGCAGCTTGTATTATATTTACAATATCCACGTTCTTCATTTTTTTCTCGTAATATCTAATCAGATAACTTCTTTATAAAAATACCTTCAAGACCATACTATCTATCAATTTTTTTTTTTAAGAAAATCGCAAATTCATTGCTACGTAAATCGATTGAGTATATTCGACTTGGATAGTTATAAAATGTATAAAAAAAATCAGCATCATTTTAAAACTCATTAATAAATTTAATAACACGTTTGCTTAGCAGTCAGATGAAATTTATGATGAAAATTTTTAAGAAACTCCAAAATTACTTGATCTTAATAGCTCAGCAGTGTAAGCCCATTTAATTGCATAAACAGAGAACTCTCGAGAGTAGAGTCATATGTATACATTATTAAGAATAAACTCGTTGAATATTGGACCTCTCTCGACTCTGACGTACACACACACTCGGGTTGGTCAAAAATATTCGGTATAAATGAACGAGTGTGCACGGTTGCTTTGCAAAACAAGGATAGAGAGAAGGAGGAGGAGGAGGAGTAGAATGGATTTTCGCGCACTTATTGGCAGCTTGAGCGCAAAAATAAGCAAAGCCCCTCACGCCACGGGCAAAATGTGAGCCGATAAATCTCGGCTTTTTCGGTCTCTCGCATGACTTTCCTTCTATATGTATATATGTGTATCGCGAAACCGAAAGCGTCGCCGTTGAAAGTATGGGGCGCCTGCCTCTCTGTTGGTACGAATAATTCTCGCGTCTGCAGTGAGAGGAGAAAGAGAAGATGAAAGGGGAGAGTATAGTATAGGTCGGCTGAAATGCATCGATGAATTATGAGTGGGCGCACGCGCGAAAGAGAAAAAGAGAGAAGTGTATAAGAGTGTGTTAGTGCAGGTTTTTATGTAGTATATATAATACATACGCGGGCACAGGTATCGTATGGCCGGTGCGCGCGTGAATTAGAAATCGAGGATCACCGAGTAGTTGCCAGGGGAGGAGGAGGGGGGTAGAATAACCGTTGGGAAGCCACTGCCGCGAGAAAGTGACCCGCTGACTCCAACCGACGATGACTACTTCCATATACCAGAGAAGCTCATTTGTCCGTAGCTATGGCATAAGCCAATCGTCCCTCTTGCCAATTTAACGGTCCCCCTGCAGTGTGTATGTAAGCCCAACGCAAAATTTAATGGCAAAAACTATTGCCTCCTCCTCCTGCTCTTACTAGTCCTCTCTTCCTTCGCTTTCCATTTCGACAAGGAGATAATCCCGCGAAATTTCTATTTATGAAATCGAAGAACTTTGCGCGCAGCAAAGATATTATCCCAGCTGCTATGGCTATGGTGTGCGGCTGTGGAAAGTTCTTCGTAAATTGATCTTTTTAGCTATGGAAGAGAGAACTGAGAAATTTTTGCCGATGCCTTAAAAGCTCGGGCTTGATTGCTTGGTGATTTGTGTATACCGGCGCTTTCGAGCGTGTATATAAGAATGAGTAGAGACCTCTTTTGCATGGGTCCACTTTGGGCTTGGGAAAAATCATAATCGAGTCTTTATATATATGTTGCAAGTCTCAACCGAGAGAGTCTCCTTCTTTCTTCCTTTCGTTTTTACTTCGACTCGCGCGCGACCAAGCTGTGTGAAAGTGAAGTGTTATATTAACAAACCGTTAATCATACTACTTATTTGCCGTTGGCTTTTTTTTTTTTTTTTTTTTTTTTTTTTTTTTTTTTTTTTTTTTTTTTTTTTTTTTTTGTTTTTTAAAGTTGAAAAAAGAAGAGGTTGGTTACATGAGTATCCATAAATTTAAGAGAATCTTATTACCAGAAAAATAAGTAGCATCTAAGTAAGCGTAATGTTGCATTAATGATTTCTATTGAATAGCGCGAGGGAGAGATTGATTTTTATCATGAATTATTTGAGCCGATCGGTAATAGTTCCAGTCTGTGACTAGTACAAGAAAGACATGTTTTATGTACAGGCCCTCGGCTGCGACTTTTCTAAGAAACGGGAAAATCAGCGAGTATGGCGTAGTGAAGTCGAGAAAAAGGAGGAGGAGGAGGAGGAGAAGATCGAGGTAAGGGCAGGATAGGCGGTGGTACCAACGCCCGTGTCTCAGTCCTCCTTGCACATTATGCGGATAATTAAAAAAGGATGCTGGGAAGGGGCATGAATAAAAGATATATCCCAGCAGCAGCGACGCGCGACCCGATCGTAAAACTTGAAGCGCAAGCTGAATCGCCATATAGTAAAAGGGAGTTGCTCAACGACGCATCTTTACTCTCTCTTTCTCTCTCTCTTTTCATCGCGATCTATTGCCAAGTATTCTCTTTCTCTATCTCTTCTGAGTCTTACTCTGAGAAAGAAATTTTAGCGCTTGTCTTGGTTAAAGGGACTGTGGATCTTACCTATAATAGAAATTCGATAATCTCTCGCGATATCTCTTTTTTTCTATTACCACTTTTATATCTCCTTAATTGTAATAAACAGGGTACCATTTAGGTAAGCGTAAAATCAAGCACATAATATGACCGATTTAATCTTCATTTTGATGTTGCCTCAAAATAAAAATAAAAATTTTTTAAAAAATATGTTACGACTACACGTTGAGATCAAATGAACTTCAAGTGTAAACTCGTTCTCCATAACGCATTCGCTCAAAAAGAGAGAGGAAGAGAGAGAGAGCCAATTTTTTCTTCACCACTCAAAACGTTTATGTCGGCTCGACTGCTTCGCTTTCAAAATACGTCATGAAAATTAAGTTTTATTGCCAATATTTTTAATCGCGCTAAATTCAGCTTGCAGGTATATATAATATATACGTGCATATATAAAATTCATATCTGCTAGTTATAATCGCAAAATGCACACTTTTAATTGAAATACGTCTCGCTTCATTAGGACAAGAAGGGGCTCCGATTGTGATATCGTACATATAGTAAGAATAAATAATTTGCAATCCCGCGTACAGGATACCAAGCGATAAATCGGCAAGTACAAAGTGACCCTTTTTACTATTCGACTTCGAATTCAGCTAAGAGGGTGAGTTAAAAATAAATATTTCGATCGCGAGCTGATGACTACGAGAATTGTTGTTGTTACAGAAAAGCCAAGCGAATAATTCTTTTTGGCAGGGAAATATATACGATCGTTATAAAGCTTTCGCTAAAGAAAGAGAAGGAGGAGGAGGAGGAGGAGGAGGAGGAGGATGAAGCAGTAGTATCATCGAAGTCGTGCTCATTGCGCTTAGCCCAGTCGGCCTTTCGCAGCCGCAAAAATAAATTGCAATCTCGGCGCGAGATATGAGGCCAAAGAGGAGGCGGCGGTGCATCAGCAGCAGCAGCAGCAACAGCAACAGCAGCGGGCAAGCACCCAAGGCGATATCGCACATGTGCGTTGCGCGCACATACGTACTTTCACTGTCACACGGGGTCCGCTCTCTCGGCTGCATAAGATACTTATATATATATACCCCATGCCTTGCTTGATTCGCCGCTCTCTAGCCAGCGGCACACTAAGCTGCATCAGAGCTCTCTCTCTCTCTCTCTCTTTGCTGCAGCCAAGCAGTCTGGCGCACCCGAGCAAGCTTGCTTGCACGCGGGAAAGCGTCGAAGCTCTCCTCTTGCCCCTCCTCCTTTTTACTTCTCCTCTTATATATACCGATATATACCGATATATATACCTGGCTCCACACGTCGCGAAAACGTTTATAAGCGCGTTCGGATCGGCAGCGGCGGTCGCTTTCGCCCTGGCGGGAAATCGAGGTCTCGCGGTCGCCGCGGGCCAAAGCGTAGCCGATCGATCACGCGGTATATATATAAATCCCGGCTTGCTCGATCTCTGCGCGTGTGGGGCCTCAGCACACAAGCAACTCTCTCTCTCTCTCTCTCTCTCTCTTTCTTTCTCAAGGGCGCAGTCCGCGCCCTCGATGCGCACCAGGCCATACGCTCTACTCGCGTGTGTCTGTGTGTATATATGATAAGTATAGGCATACCTGGGCTTGTCCCTCGGTAAATAAGCGCGATGATGCGTGTGTGTGCGCACTGCCACTTGCTCGAGCAAATAGAAAACGAGCTGATGCCCCCCTGGCGTTTGTTGTGTCTCTCGGCCAACAACGAAATCCCGAGTGTAAATTTACTTTGTTCTCGGCACCTTTTTCCTCCTCAAAGTTTCATGGGATTTACCGTGGCTTAGGTTTTACAGGCTTTTTGATGATTAGCGTTGATTTTCGAAATTTTGGAAATGAGAGAGTATGTGGGTAGGTCTATACGTTTAAAAAAATGTAAGTGTACATACGAAAAGTGTTGAGAAGACGGAGAGAGAGTGAAAAGTAAAGAAGTGTAATGCCGATAGTCACGGAGGTGGTAGAGAAAATCAATTGTAAATTTAAGCGTGTCTAGAGGATCCAAGCCATAAATTTTCCGCGAATCTTTATAAGCCTGCCTGGTACATTGCACGTTAATGGTTTAAAGCAGCAGCTCGATTTTCTCGTGCCACGTCATTTGTTCATCCCGACCGTGTTCTTTCATGAGAACTCAGTGAGAGTTAAAAAAAAAAAAAAAAAAACGCACTGAACCGACGTGGTAAGAGTGCCGGTTCACATCTGTAGTCGATTCGAAGGAGAAAGCACAGAACACAACACATATATAGTGAGAGCGTCGATCACCCCAAGCCAATAAGAAATGAACCTGCAAAGAATATAATATAATATCGAGTATAACTGGAAAATCGCACGCATCATTGCATTTCGTTGCGTTTATTGGAAATTTCTCGTTTTACCGCATAATATTCTTGACTGTTCAATTATTTGAATAATAATTACAGGCATTGTTACTCTTTGAAAGTCTATAGGTACTCACTATTAGCAGTAAGCTTTTAAATTTTATGTAGTCTATTTGAAGACTGTTTCAAAAATTTTTATTTCTTGTAAATTTTATAAAATTCAAAATAAGACACAGTTTACTAGCAGCTGATTCCAGTCTATTTAAAAAAAAAAAAAAACAACAAAACATTACTACAGAGCTGCGTTGATAAACATACATAGATTTAAAGGTTTTTACTATTCTTTAATTTTGTATAAATCGCAAATCTCATAAGCGGTGCTAAATAGGTCATGTAGTCGTTCAGGTAAAATTCAATTTATTCGAATCAAGCATAGTCAGCTGATTTGAGAGTGCGTTTAAAAAAATACAGCTGTAGCGCGCTGTAATCATGCATGGATAAAAAAAAAAGAAAAGAATTACAAGATAAAATTCGAATTAATTAAGACGTGTCGGTCTCGGCTTGAATTTTTCATCTTGTTTCGACTCTCTAACGAAGATCAAAAGGTTCGATGTGTGTATGGTTAAAAGAAAAATTCAATTAAAAGCTTAGCCATATCGAACAGCATGGATCTTTGCGGTAGCGGCGTGTGCCGCTCTTCTCGCCTGACCGCTCCGGGCGTTCTTGAACTTTCGAAAGTGCATAATATATATATACCTATATTGATTGAGCATATAGCAGCAGAGCTCACCACTGCGTCGAATTTTTTCTTCAAATTTTTCGTAAAATGGTTTTAATTTTCATTCAGTGGAAAATTAAAATTTTTTCTTCAAATTTTCGAAGCACGCGATAAAAAGTGAAAAGCTTATATTACACATGGGCTTGACCTTTCTTTTTTTCTCTCTCTCTCTCTTGCACTTATACGTGGACGAGGTTGTTCATTAGTTTGATAAACGATCGGTTTTCTCGGTTACATGCGGCAAACAGACGGATGGTCACCCGAGTATGATTTTTAGCGGAAATACCCGTAGTGGCGGCGCTGGGCTAACTTTTCCAGATGCCTATCCGCAAGCGCGAGCTGTACTCTTTTGAAAAAATTTAAAGGCGCTCTCGCGTATGTGTTTCAGGGTTCGCGATATCTCTCTTTCTCTCTCTGCGCTTGGCAAACAAAGCCCGACCCGGGCACCTTAAAAGGTGGACGTCCGATAGCCGTGTACATAATATATCCGTTATCGCGAGAAGCACGCAAGGGCCTATACTCCTGCGCTACTTATATGTATAACGCCATTGTCCGCGACTCCGAGCGTATATAATTGTTAAAGCGATATTGGCTAAGAAAAATATCAAAACTCTTGGAGGCAAGCTTCGATTTCCTGAATAATATGCTATACTTTTACCAGCTTTTATACAGCTAAGATATTATTTTTTTCTTTTTTTTTTAAGAGAGAGAGAGAGTTGTTATTGGTGGTATGAAACGCGTATAGCTGGGCCTTGTTGTGTTGTGCGAACATAACACGTGAGGTATGGGTGAAAAGCGGAGAATTGAATGGATACATACTACGTTTTCGTTGAGGCCCCTTATAATACCCGCAGTGCTGCAAATGAGTTTAGCACTTTGTTGTCTTGGCACAACATACTCTCTCAGTATATATATATATATATATGTGCGGATAATATAATGAATCTATAATTTCACCCGCTTGGAATAGCTTAGTATAGAGCCTTGCTTTTTCCCTAATGACCGCGAAACAGGAAATTGGATTTTACTTTCACGCTGCCGCTTTTTTTCTAACAAATATGTACCTATATGTATAAATGCATATACCTATATGTACGTTTGCTCGAATTGTCTAGAGTATAGGGTACCTATATCTGCGAAAGAGAAAGAGAGTCTTTCTCTCTCTCTCTCGAATATGTAGGTATGTAACGGTGTATAATATGTATGTGTGTATGTGTATCTCGATGAAGCAGTAAACGGAGTCTTAATTGTGAATTATTTGTGTTCAGATTATATTTATTTCTGCCATTTATTCCAAGATGTGTTGTCGATCGGCTAGGTGGGGTGGAGGAGGGGAGGGGAAGCTATGTGTTTGAATTTTCCTCTGGCAAATATTTAGGAAAGCCAGGTTAAAATTGTGTGTGAACATGGTAAACAAAACTAATAGCTCTCGATCAAGTGGCACGGCAAGTAGTAATATATATTGCACATTATCTTCCAGAGATAAAGATATTATTACTTTTTCGAACACACACATATTCGCCAAAGGCGCTTTCTTTGAACCACTTTCTTTGGGAGTATATATAGGTACGAGGGCTCTGAGAATTCACCAACGGAAATATTGCAAGTGTAGGTATATGTATATATCCAGTACTTATTCGAGCTTATCATCGAAAAGACTTTCTTGAAATATGATTGAGTCATTGGTATAAAAAAAAAAAAAAAAAAAAATGTTCTCCGAACAATTAAGTGCGAAGTGCAATTAATCCAAATATAAATAAGAGCACTCTCCGACTTATCAGTCATTTATACATCATATATACATTTTTGCAGGCTGGAGATGATATAAGGTGAAGAGTCGGATAAAGAGTACGGCAAGAGTATAAAATAAAAATAAGAGCAAAGGCAGATATCGATAAGTAGAAGGAGATTCAGACCGTGGGTCCATATCGCTTAGAGAAAGAGGGAGAGAAGGGCGGTCGTTTAAAGAAATGCGCGTCCCACGCGCGCGGGTGCATGTTATAGTGCTCTTTATCTCGGTATGGTCGATTTTTCCGTTCGTTCTGGATTACCCGCTCGCGCATCCTCAACTTATATGCAGCAGTAGAATACACACACACACACACACAGAGACGTACATACCTGCTATTCGCGAAGAAGAGCCGCAAGCTCTCGGCCTGCTACTCCTCGGCCAACGGCTATCGGCTCCGGCTATCTCGTATTATTTATGTGATTCGGAGGCTCTTGCTCCGTGACTTCCGGCGAGAGAGAGAGAGAGAGAGAGAGAGAGAGGAACTATGCATACTCACATACACTTACGTGCATATATATAGCTGCTGCTGGCCATTCGCTCTCTGGCCCCGTACCTATAGAGGGAGAGAAAGGGTGACTTTTCCAATCCCAATTTTCATTCCGATCCACTTCTGCACTACGATAAGAACCAAGAGATAGGCTGGTATTTTGCTTATCTGCGCGGCTACTCTCTGCTCTGCGCGTGCTTTCTTGATCTCCAGCAGCTGCTGCTGCTGCTTGCTCGCTCTTTTCGCGCCCCCCCCCCCCCCGATATACATACCGCCAATGCTGCTGCTACTACTAGGCTACATATTATAGCCACTGGCGACCAGCGTCCATTTATGCTGGTCCGTATAATACATACACACACACACGTCAGCACAGTGATTAGTCTTTTCTTATTTTATTTAATGGCAAAGTTGGATAATGCAAGCTGGATACGCCGACATTTTTTTCTTTCTTTCTTTCCAATGTATATATACCTAAACCATCATCACCTGGCTCAACTTTTTTTGAAAAAATCGCGAGTTATTTCAGTCCTATTTACTCATTTTCAAGTTTTATATATATATATATATAAACCTACATACCGATATACTGACTTATTCTTTTCTCTCTTTTCTCCCTCTTCTTGCAAGCTGCAGAACACGTTATTTACATTAATTCAGTTACGTGGCTTTAAATGAGAGATGAAGAGAAGGGCGATGGAGGGGTTGGAGGAAGGGGGGAATATACTGCTGTGCGATAATAAGCTTACTTTAACTCCTCTTCGCGAAAGAGACTCTTTCCAACACATATAAGTATAGATGTAAATCTACTTTCGCAGTTATTGAGACGACAGCAATATTACACATGCCGCGATCTGCAAGATTACAACAAACTTGTCCAATGGGCTGCTCAATAATGCAACCTGAAAATAACAATAAATATCAACAAGGGGAGGAGGAGGTGGAAGAATAAGGTGGAAGGAGATATTGCTTTGGGGATCGCGTTTGGGACCCGCGAATAGCAGTGTTCATTGCCGTCGCACGCAGTCCACCGTTCTTAAAGCTATTGAAGAAGAGGAGGAGGAGGATATAAGGAGGGTGGGGGGGGAGGGGGAACCGCGTTGTGCAGATTGATATCGGTATGCGAGAGAAAGAGACTCGTAGCGGTACCCGTTCAACTCCGTTACCACGCGCGGACACCGCGGACTTCTTTCGGATTCCCCTCCGTCAGATGCGCCGCTGAGATTGTTATTAACAATATCGGAGATCTCCCTTTCCCATCTCTCTCTCTCTCTCTCTCTCTCTCTCTCTTTCTCTCTTTCCTTTTCGTAACGTCCTCGCAATGCGGTGAGGCTTCACCTGCGGTATGGATGGAGCTGATGGCCACATTGGCTCACGTGTACAGATCCCGCGTTGTTATGTGTAATACGCTCCCATAGTCCAGGCACACATCTCTATTGAAAGACACTACGCGCTGTTGTCTCTCCTCATTCGGCAATTTTTTTTTTTTCTACTTGCTCGATTCCATCGTGGCGTAGATGATGTATTGCCGCATTGTGTGGATTATCTTCGCATTATTATGTGGTGCGCAAAATTGTTAGCGTTCCAAAGATCACCATGGTCCTTTTGCAAGAGATGGCTACCGCGCTACTTGGAATATTATATTATTGACGAGTAAGGACTACCGTTAAAGTACGGGATAATACGCATTCCAATGGACCTAAAAATTAGAACATGTAATTTTTAAAAAAATTTTAATTTTTCACTCCTGTGTTTTAGGTTTTTTTTAAAATAAATTTGACGAGTAAACTTTGCTTTGGTACGGTTTTCATAAGTACATCATATATTTTAACTTTGCACTCTTACTTGACTTTGGCTATGTTTACTTGAACGCCAATAAAAACTGAAATTAAACTCTTACCATTTAAAATAAAAATTAAACTGATTTTTTCAATATAAACTATTAAATATCTGTCAGATCAAACACGAAAATTTTGATTAATTTCGATTGATTATTATAAGAAATATGGATAAGCATTAAATTTGCACTCCTTCGTCTCGCCAAAAATTTAAAATGACAGATAAACATCAGCAGGAAACACAAAATAAGTATGCAAATTTATATATGCAAAGCTGCGTAGATAGGATAGCGACATGTATTAACAAGACAGCATACACGAGCGAGAAGTTGGTTTTTTGTTGTTGAAAAAATAGACTTGCTGATTAACGTGTCACTTGAAAGAGAGAGAGAGAGAGAGAGAGAGAGAGAGAGAGAGACAAAGTAATTTCCGTGTCACGAGTTAATAAACCCAGGTTGAATGCCAGCTATAAAAGAGGAAGAGGATAGAGTAAGAAGCGAGGCAGAGGTCTATCAAAGACGATGCCGGCGATCCTCGGTGTTCTGCAGCAACAGCAGCAGCATATACTGGCTGGTCATTACCGGTCGCGGACATTTCGCTTAACGAGATTTCTCGCGCCACGGCTAGATTTCTCTCTGACTATATATACGCAGCTTGGGCGTTTGAGACTCTCAAGAGATCGATTGCGCTCGCTCGCACATGTACTCATAGCACACAACACACACACACACACACACACACACACACACACACACACACACACACCGTATGATTTGTCTAAGGAATGGAAATTACGCGACGACGGTGGCCACCTTTACTTCACAAGTGAGCTGTGTGGACTTTCGATCGGCTGGAGGACTTTCCAGTTGCTGCAAACGACTCATCGGAGATTGTATGCATGTGTAGAGATGTACGTGGCCAAGCGCTAGCCAAGTGTTCATACAGGGATACGTAGAGAAAAACGAGCAAGCTAATCGCAACGCGGACTAGCCATTAACTCTGCCGCTTCCGCACCTCTTTCGGTTTACCCGACGCTTTTGGCTCCTTCGACTGATTGCATTTTGATTGCATTGTGTGAAAGCAGCCTTTTCTCTCTCCTGTATACTCTCACTCCGGTGTGTGCAGTGTGGACCGATGACCGAGTAGCTGCGGCACACACGTCACTTGTACATTATGTGTATGTACTATATAGGTATACAACTAGACTCGCGTGTGCCATATGGATTAAACGATACACTTCGGCAAAAATACATACGAATTTATGTTCTTACCCTTATAAAGAGAGAAATAGATCCAGATTAACAACTTTCTATCGTAACGTAGACCCCCATAGCCATTGTAAATTATCGAGGATTAATATATTTCTCATTAACACGCTGTAAAAATTTATATTATTATTATCATCGATGGATTTAGTTGCTTGTAAAGTGTCGATATGCAATCGATTCTTCGATAAAAGTAATCGCACCGAAAGACCGGTCGAAAAATAGTTAAGAGACAGGATGATTCATAAGCTAGTACGAGAATGAAATGGAGGTTAAAATAGAGCTAAGGTCTCAGAAGAAACGCGATCGAGTTTAGAGGGTCATTTTGAAAAAAAAAAAATGCAAAAAAAATGTAGTTTGGTGTTCAAGTCGGTGTCTATAGTGGTTGATATGAAATCGAAGCAGGAGAGGCAGTGAAGCGTATAACTGAATAGCCGAGAAGGCGATTGTTCGCGACACCCTTACTTATGAATCGCAGTATATGAGAAGGTCGGGGAAGGGTTACTTGCTCTCGGAAGCGTGCACCACACAACTTCAACCACAGCAGCAGCAGCAGCAGCAGCAGCAGCAGAAGGTATTGCGGTGTCCGTAAATCAGAATTAGCTATAGGCTTTCACCGGTGTGTCTCGCGCGTTTGCCTGCGCGCGTTATGGTACCGTTTTACTTCTTGCACTGATCTCGTTTCCTCTATTTCTCTCCCTCTCTTCCGCGTTCTACCCCGTGTGTGCGTTTACCTATATGTTGGGCAGTTTCTCCTCGCTGTCATACTTCTCTTTCTCTCCCTCCCTGCCATTGTTATTAAATTTAAAATGCCTGCGTGTATATATAGTATTATATCTCTTGGCAGAGGTAGAGAGAGTTTAACGACGTTATTGGTATTGTTACGGTGTGCAGCAGCAGCAGCAGCCACTAGTGTAAGTATAGCCACAACGACGGAAGAGCCGGTCTCTCAAGCAATACGTAGACTTACACTACCGGTATATTATTACAATAAGTCGCTCTATACATGAACCAGCAAGCGCGTTACAGATACAGTACTCCAATGAATTTTCGCTCGCGCGGCGATGATTAAAAATACTCCTTTCTCCGCGTGCATGCGCGATCGGCGGCCAACCCCCTTATCTCTCTCTCTCTCTCTCTCTCTCTCTCATTATAACGGTCAGTACTCGCGACTTTTATCTTCTCTTTCTCTATATATACTCTATACTATGCTCTGCTCTGCTTTGCAGTCTATGATAAATACAGGTACACTACTTACAACGCGCAGAACATAAGCTCCCAATGTGTAATTATAACACGCGCCTGCTGTTCCATCCAATCTTTTGCCCTGGAAAACATTCAAGCCTAGATACATTAAAGCAGCAGCTTCTAGGCCTCTCCCCTGCATGCAGCTTGTTTTTTGCGAGTAACTCTCTCTCTCTACTCCCTCGGCATTCCAAGTTATATAGGTGCTATATGTTATGCCAAAGTTGTTCCTTTACGAAGAAAAGTAGGCTTCGACTTTTCAGCTTTTCATTGCACACAACGAAATATGTGTACCGCGTGGACAACCACCGCAGTTGAGAAAAAGAGTTTTGGGGAACAATCGAGAAGGAGAGTGAGTCGAGGGCAAGAGAGAATCGTTAAGGACCTCGTGCTATATATTCTTATCCTGCCTTCAGATCTGTACGGCATAAATCTCAAACGTTTGCGATTAGTCGATGCTTATCGGCCACCGCGATCTCCGCGACAAGATCGCTCCTGGTGATAAAGCTGCGTCCGCGCGCGCGTCCAAGTCTGCGTCGTTATATCAGGGGCAGCCAGAGTGTATAGGGTAAGTCGTATATGCTTCCATACGGACACAGGGTGGTGCTTACTTGGCTTTCACTGACCCGCAAGAAAGTCGGGAAAATTTATCTATTGAGCTACTGGACCCCTTTAAACAGCTAGATCCCTTTCATATAATAACCTGCGTTTTGTGAAAAGTGACTTTTAAATGCCGGTCAAGCTATACACATATAGTATATACTTGCTTGGTGTTAATGTCAATCGATTTTTTTTATATGCGAACACTAGGCCAAACTGTCCATAGCTGCCAGCAATTCCTTATACTCAGCTGCTATTCTTGTTGCTTGCTCTTTTCTTTCGCCAACCTAAATAATGCGTGCAGTTATACCGACTTTAGCTTGTTACTCTCTCCCTCCTTCTCTCCCTTTGTCAGCTGTTGAATCTAGAAATTTAGAGCAATTAGAAATTGCGGGAGAGTTGGCCGAATCGTTATTTCCGTTTTCCTTTATACGTGTTTGCTGCTGCTGGTATCGCTTGTGTTCGATATTTTTAAATGCTCAGAGAGAAATGGGCCTCATTTCAATTACATCTCCATTCGATTTACGGCGGCCCATTGAATTTATATTTTTCTCCTTCCTATGGCTGCTGCTGCTACTGCTGCTCCAGTCATATTGAATTAACACGCCTTTCTCCAACAACAACAACAACAACAACAACAACAACAACAACAGCAGCAGCAGCAACAGCAGCAACAGCAACAGTATAAAAGCCACCACTGCTATCTACTTTCATTATTTCCGATCACATGTAACTTTTTTTCTTTAACACCGCGTTCCCGTGTATTTTTGCTCACTTGTGGTTTTACTACATTGTTTTCCCCTCTTTCTTATATTTTTTGCCACTTTCCTGAATTATTTGGATTTATAAGCGTGTGCAATTGATATATAGGGCACGGCTTTTAAGACTTCGAACCGCTCGACTGCGTTGGAGCTTTTTTATTTAATATTAGATTGTTCTTTTACAACCTTTTCTCCAAGTATATTATATTCCGGGATAAATTTAATAAATTTATTGACCATGCTTTTAGAAATTTAATTCACCAAAGTCGAGATTGAACCTAGAAGAAGCCAAAAGGAGATGGAAACATTTTCACCTCATTGCGAATTCCCACAATGTAAATAATCTAGAAAGTCAAGTCAAATAAAATTCGCCGATCGGTATTATATATTCTTCTCTCCTCTATCGGCATATTACCATATAACAAAGCTTACCTACAATAACAACAACAACAATAACAATAAGAAAACGAATCATCAAGAAAAATCGTAGAATCGAGGCGGATAATATACATATAGTTGCAATAAAAATTTCATTTTCTCAGCAGAAAGCGTGAAATTTTGCCACCTGCACCTTTCTTTTTAGCATCTCGTCGCAGCAGCGATCATCGTACACACATACCTATATATATACCGAGAGATCCGGTGCTCTCGCGCTGGCTGCTTCGCTATTTACGAGGTCGTTAATTCTCGGCTGTTTGGGTATAAATGCGCGAGAGGAGGCGGTCCGCGTAAAAGTCCAGAATCCCGGCAAAAAGAGATATGGTGTGTGTGTGTGTGTGTTTGTGCTTTCTCCACCTCGTTGCGCTTACGAGTAGGATTATGAGAAGAGAGTGCTGGGGCGGTCCAAGGCGTACCTCATGCCGCCCGTCCATAAGATAATGACGTCGCCCCAGGGGCAGCCAAGTGTGCGTCCAAGCTCGCATGTATCAGGGGAAAAAGAGAAAAAAACAGACTCTCTCTCTCTCTCTCTCTCTCTCTCTCTCTCTCTCAAGAAGAGACTTATTTTACGGAATCCACGACTTTCGCCTCTCCTCCTGGTAATTGTGGCGCTCGCGTCAAGCCATCCTGTATATACATACATGTTCGCCGATGAGAAAGAGAGATCTCTTTCTTCACCCATAGTCTTCTCCTTCTCTCACACTGCTGCATGAATCGATGACCTGACTGCAGTTTCCACTACCTTGTTATTGTTACTAGAAATCGTGGATTTCTTATATGCACGCGTTATTGCAGCTAGTATACTAGTGTCAGACAGATGCGAAGTGTGGATTGTAACACACACACACACACACACACACACACACACACACACACATACACTTCCACACATTAATCAGTGATCTGTAGATTCGATTGGAGGTGCGAGAGCAAGCGTGCCTGCGGTTTCTTTCAATTTTACCACTGCAGCCACAATTATTGCCACAGCCGCCGCGCCCCGATTTTCCGTCTGGAGAGTTGCAAAGAATTTTTTTTTTCTATTCAAGAAGCTGATGCTAAGATGAATATATATACACGCAGTTTATTTTCTGAAAGTAAATTTTGCAGAATTGCACTTGGTTGAAAGAATTAAGCCTACACGTTTCCTTTTTTTCTGCACTCTTATACGAGAATGCGTATACCTTTGGCAAAGCGATTGAGTAAAAGCGACGCACAGAGGAGCTGCTTCTCCGTGACGGAAATAAAGGGGTGTACGTAGCGAGAGTTGCGAAGACGAGGACCTGGACGTGGAAGAGAGGAAGCGCTCGAGGCTATAAAGCCAAGAAAAAGAGTTGATAGACTGGTCCATGAGTCACAGGACTTGCGATCTCGTCCTTTTTTCCTACCCCCCCACCCCCTCTCTTCCCCTGCTCTCGTTCACCAACTGCATCGATCCGCAAGAGTCGATGCACGCACGCGATCTATCTGTCGAGCACGGCCACCAGCGGATATCTGTTAGCACACACACACACACACACACATACACACTGCCTAGCTTATGTCTGCTGTACATACCGGACTTGAGGATTTCAGCAGTCAATTCAGCCTGCAGCCACGCGCGCGTTTTCCCCTCTTGTTTGCTCCTTTTCTTTATCTACTTATTCTTCGTCTTCTTTTTCCTCTCCTTCTTCTTCTTCTTCTTCTTCTTCTTCATCGACGCAGTACTTTTACCTTCATTTGAGAGAGCTTCCCCATCCTTTCGTTCTCGTATACACATTCATAATTTAGCGCGTCGATTATTAGATATATTTTTATATGTGCAATATATAGGTGCTGGCTGCGTGAATGTGTACCTATATAACTATATGTACGCATATATAATAACTTCATGTGATTATATACGTACTTAAAAAGCAATTTTCAAGCATATGCAATAAAACAGGAAGTATATGTATATTATCTGCTCGTTTTTCTTGTAATATATATTAAAAATATATTCGCGTCTTTCAATTTTTATATCAATTTTGCTGTTAAACGCGTATAATGTTATAATCCAGTATGTCTCTATATATGACGAAAACGAAAACTCTTCGCTTCGCTACGCTGTGAATAAGCATTTTCAAATAATTAGTTCTCCGTCTTTTTATTAGGCCTATATAGACCCAAGTCAAACAGGAACAAAAACAAGAAACAAGATCGTAAAAGTGCTCAAAGCCGGGCCAAAGTAAATAAACAAAAAATTAAGCAGAGGTCCAGTATAGAGAGAGAGAGAGAGAGAGAGAGAGAGAGAGAGAGTCGTGAAAATTGGGGGAATATAAGGTGCGGCCTTTGGCAAAAAAAAAGTCAATTAAGAAAGGCAACATCAACGCGAAAGAGAGTTCCCTCTCTTTTTATTCTCTTGCTCCTGGGTTCACGGGGAAAAAACAACGAAAAAATAAAACAACAGTCATCGAGAGAGAAAAAGAGAGGGAGTAAGAGAGAGATACATTAAAAATGCTGATGATGTTGGGGCTCCCCGTGACGAAACGAAATGTCAAACATTCGCTTAGTTCACCTTTCGTCCAAATTAGGCTGTCTCTCTCTCTCTTCCTCTTGGCTGCTCTTGATTCGCTTGCCCACTCACCGTAAAGAAGCTACCGACTACGTCATGCGTTCTCCAGCTTCTTCTTCTTCTTCTTCATCTTCTCTCGAGATATACCTGTAAGTATAGGTACCAAGTGTGTCACGACTTGTCGCGGATCGAGATTCGCTGGGGCGTGTGTGGATGCGGATGAAAAAAACTGAATGAAAGGCAGAAAAAAAGAGGGATCCAGCAACAAAGGCCTTACGCTGCTGTGCCAGTGCAGTGAGCCGTTGTGATTCTCGACGGGACTGTGCACCTATATACGCTTTGAAGCTACCTATATTTCCCCCCTGCGGCTCGCCACGGTATGTAAGCACAGCCTGACGCGTCAACGTCACTGAAATCAGGAAAAAGAAGAGAAAAGATTTAAAAAAAGTGTGATGTGGATGCAGGCGAGAATTTCTTTCATTCGTGTTGGCTACTATAAAAGCAGGTATATTTCAAACTCGTAATATAGTTTCAGCTACATATCTGTAAGTACGCGCATAAGAGAACCAGGGAATTACATAGGTATAGATACATACATACATACATTCGCAGAGTAGAACGATTCATTCATCGGTTCTGAATCGAGTAGCAGAGCAAGATCGTTTTGCCTCTTAACCGACAGAGATTATACCGCGGGCTTTCATAACGACGCCTGGTTGGGTCTGCAGTCAGCATCAGCAGTACTAAGGGAATAAACCCGATATATATATATATATATATATATATATATATATATATATATATATATATATATGCGTGCGCGTTATGATGTGCGTTTGTATGTGTGTGCTTCTGATTTTTTTTACGCCTCGAGACTTCTCGAAAGAGTTTTGCAATTGAATTGCCCCTCCCCAGCTATACGTGTTTCTATATATATCTTTTTCGATTTTTCTGTATGTGCCGCATATTAACGTATACTATTGCGTGTATACACACATTTATATACATATTGCTTTTTCTATAATTTACTCCCAGCCCTCTCGTTGCGCAAGTGGTAGGTTTATTTATCGCGAGAGAGTTGATGCAGTCTCTTAAGTTTAGGCCAAGATCTGATATATATTATACATTATATACATATACTAAGGGAAAAATTAATATCTTTCCGTATAAACTTTTACACGCGGAAGCGCGCATACTTCACCATATACAAATCACTCAGTTAGACAAGCTCTCGAGCATACTTTGTCCAGGGTAAGATATTGCATCACGAGTGTATATATATATATATATATATACATATATCTATCTCCTTCTCTCTATCTTCAAGTACTTAACGGCGTAATCGAAACATCCGCAGTCTTTCTCTATACAAGTGAGAAGCTTGGTCTGATTAGTCAATTGGCCGTGTGCATGCGCGCGGTGTTACGTCTGTACGTGTGCTTAGCTACTTGACTTACACGCGGCAGCAGCAACTGCATCAGCAAAAGCACCGGAAGAAAAGAGCGCATTCAAAGACAGCGGCACTTTTCCGGAGGACTTCTAATCCCTCTCTCTATGTTTCCTTTTTCTCCCCCTCGAGCAAGGTTTGCGTTCCCGTTTACGCCCACGGTAGCGCGTAAAAACCGTTCACCAGCAGCAGCAGCTCTTTCTTTTTCTCAGCTAGTGTGAATTTAGAAACCGCTTGAAAGAGTGAGAGAGCGGGTAGCTGTATGTGCGAGAAAGAGCAGTAGTAGTAGTATGGTATATAGGCTTATATGTACGCTGCTAGCGCAGGAAGTCAAAGAAAGCCAAGAGCGAAAGTGGTGCGGATCTCGTTAACCGCAGTGTGCAATACGCTGAGTAGTATTATATCGCTATAAAGCGCCTACTCTTGCTGCTGCTACAACAGCTGCTGGTGGTACACTGCAATTTGTCCACGCGCTCGAGTTCGAGCGAATTAATTTGGGATTTCCGCTGCCACGCGAGATTGGCACTTATATGTACGACCAAGCGTATAGAGCAGCGTTAAGACTGCGATTTCTTCACGCTCTAAGAGCTGAGCAATAAACTCACAATACTTTATACTTGCTTTTCCCGTGATTAGGATTTAAGGCGGTATACTAATTATATATACGTATTTTAGGACTTTTGCCTCCCAGTAGATTGGTAAATCTGCTCAGTACAAAATAAAAATAAAAATTGTATCAAAATTATAATTTTCCGCTCAATGAAAATTAAAATTATTTTAAGGAAAATTATACGAAAATTTTAAAATTCAATTGACATCATCACATTTAAAACCCATCAATATATCATATTCAGATCAAAACAATACACAAACTTTTTTCTTACTGTAGGGTTAACCAGCAACCTTACCTATAATCACTTATACATAAAAACAAAGCAAAAGCAATACAAAGTAGCAAAAGTAAAAAAAAAAGAGATGATGCGCGTTTGCAGCAGAACCGATAACGAAATCTCAATTGCAAATCTCGGTTCGGAAGGGAGATACACACGCGAAAGCATAGCAGCTCCGTGCTCGTTACGTTGGCATTCTCTCTATTATCTTATATGTATATATATATATATACGAGCATGCCAAGCCAGGGCGGCAACGTATACGAGAAGATGGGAAGGAGAAAGAGAAGGAAGAGAAGGAAGAGGAGGAGGAGGAGGTAATTGGCTCGAGCGCATTTACGCGCATGTAGTTTGCACTGCTCTCGTAGAGGAACTCACGCAGCTTGTATTTCTATAACGCAAAAGGTGTCTGTAAGGTGTGTACTAAGATATAGTATGTGGATGAGGCCGCATGGAGAACCGTTAAGAGCCACCGCGCAACCCCGGATGTGTGTGGACCAAGAGAAGCTGGTCTATTGTTGGCCCGAGGACTACTGCTTCCACTTCGAATATATCCATACCAGAATATATCTTGAGTCTTCCCTCCTCCTACTCCTCCTCTCTCGTTATACCGCTTGTCTCTCCCTTGTTATGGCTTTCATTTGACTATAACTTAACGCTACACGTATACATATTATAACAGTGAAGAGATATATATATACACACACACACACACACACACACACACAGAGGCCGATTTATATGGAATGTCTTTATTAAATTTTCTCGCCTCGTTCGCGAATCACGCGTAGCAGAGCGGCGGCGTGTGTATTATCTTATATAACCTCATTACTTTCGCAATACGCGAGCTCGTGCTTGCGCGCAACTTATAGCCTAGAGCATTAATTTATTTTCCGGCTCGATATATATAATATGCTTTTGTAAGTCGCTCCTCTTGTATTTTATATACACACTACGTGTGTACATAAATACACATGCACTACTACTTTTACACTTGCCGTATAGTTCTCGAATACTCGAGCGTACATACATACGTGAGAACAGACCATAGATATGCCGGGGCACCTTTTATTTTGCATTAAATCTTCCAATCTTACGACAAAATAATAAATTGCACGAAGATTGTCTACAAAATTAATGCATCTCTTTTACACCCATCCTTTTCATATTTGTTCCCTTCTTTTTTTCTATAGCCAGCTTGAATCGATTTTATCCACAATTACTCAAACTTGCAACTTCTAAAGAGAGAGGGAGAGAGACGCAGTGATGCACCGGAAAAATTCCGAGTATCTTGCGATTAATCTCGCCGAACAAACTTAACACTTGTTCGTTCCCTCTCGCTAGCACACACACACACACCTGCAGTTTTCGTCTTTCTCCTTCTCTCTCTCTCTCTCTCTCTCTCTCTCTCTCTCTCTCTCTGCCCTTTTGGTATCGAGCTTTAAAAGCCAGGTACACATATCTAGCTTGGCAATAATATCATAGATGTATCCCAAGGAAAGCAGCACCGTAACCGCGTAGTATCAAAGTGCCACCCCTTCCCCTCTCCGTCTCTTTTTAAGTTAAAAAGACTCTCGCTGGATACACGTCTAATCTAGCTGCGCGGTAAAACCGTTAAGGTGCACAGGGTGCGCGAGTACCTCGAGAAATCTGCAACGTGTATGTGTGTGTGTGTGTGTGTGTGTGTGTGTGTGTGTGTGTGTGTGTGTGTGTGTGTGTGTGTGTGTGTGTGTGTGTGTGTGTGTGTGTGTGTGTAGAGAGAGAGAGAGAGACAGTCAGACAGATACACCGGGACGCAGCATTCCAACGAGAGAGTAGCGCATCACGCTGCACGCGGAAGCGTCTGGCTGTACTTATATACAAGAGACTGAGAGAGAAAGATGCGCGTGTGTGTGTGTGCTTGTTGCTGGTCAGGGGTCAGCTCCGACTCGCGGTGGTCCCGCTTACTGAGAAATTCCCTCACAGATAATTCATACCCTTTTCCCGTAATACGCCTGTGCAAACATTTATTTAATACCTTGTGATTTCTCTCTCCCCCCCTTCCCCCTTATTCTTTCTTATTCTCACTCGACACTGTTATTTCTCTCTTTCTCTATCTTCGATTATTTGCGGTGTATGTATGCGTATATGCGCCTACCTGCAGAGAGCAAATAATAACAGTTTTATGCGTACATAAAAGAGAGTTTTTTTTTCATGGGGTTATGAGAAAGGTGTCGAGCGGTCATTACGAAATCAACTTATGCTAAGCTAGACGTTTTTTCTCACTTTTTAGTAGAGTCTTTAAATAAATTTTGAAAATATGACGTTCAAGCGTGAAATACGATTGCACATAGTGGAGTATGACTAGGTTTTGAATTTATTTTATAAGTGAAAAAAAAAAGATTTATTTCTGTGGGATCATTTTTTACTGCGTTTATTATGCAAGGATTGCACTTGCGAGCTTGAAAGCATAATAAGTTCGAATCGTAAAATCTTTACAGAATTTACTCATTTCAATATTCACAGTTTAATAAAAAATGTTAATTTGCTATACGTAAAATATTGAAATTCTTCGTTGTTTTATTTTGCATAATAAAATTAATCAAAATTACATAAAAATCTGAAGCACTTCTCAAAGACTAGACCAGACATTAATGTGTTTAAAATAAGAAGATTAAAAAAAAAAAACGAAAGTGAACATACATGTATACATTTTTGAAATGTACCTAAATATTTACATAATTCACGCGCGCGTGCGCGCGCTTGTGCACAAACTGATCGTTTATATTTGACGATCGTACGTATGCGGCTGTTACTGCTCCTGAAATGAAATTATATGCGAGTTGCCTGTGTAAACAGGTCGTTAACCTCGTTTTGACAAAAGTAAAAGCATATATAACATAATATATATGTATATCGTCAAGCAGTCAACGAGTGTAAAAATGTAAAATAAAAGAAGGCAAAATAAAATTTATCGTATACAGTTAAGCGATGATGAGAGCTTACCCTTCAAATTTGATATTACGAAATGTATCGAGTCGGAAAAAAACGTTACTCAATTCCGAACGCATATTCTCACGAACGGAGAAAGCTCTTTCCCTCTTATATCGAGGAATACATACATACGCATACTTACACACCAATAATAAAGAGGAAGAAAAGTCGGATAAAGGTCGGGTCGAAAAAAGACCGCAGCATGTGTGTATGTAGAAGCAACAGCCTGAAAAATTTGAGACGGAATTTTAGCGAGTTTCACCTTAATTAAGAAGTCCCCCTGAAAAAAAGACGAGAGAACTGCCTCATTGGTATACATGCGTATAAGGAGACGTGAATAAGGAAAGAAAGAAAGAAAAGAAAGAAAGAGGAGAAAGCAAAGCTGAGAAAGTCAAGAGACGTACATACTGGGTACACATACCTGGTATGTATAAATAAAAGGGCCTGAAGGCCCGCTGATGTGACGACGCGCGGGATAATTATCACCTTAATGCTTGCGCGTCTCTTTTTGCTTTGTCTCTCTGGAGCTTACAACACGTAAGTTGAAAGTTAAAAAAGTATGGAGAGTATGGTATATACACAAATATACTGCCAAAAGCCTCTCGTCGTCGTTTGCTGCAGGAAATTCGATTGCTGATGAGTGTGTGTGTCTGGTCGATATAAATATAAACGCGTTTATGAGACATAATATAATGGATTTGGCAATAAGTCTGTTCCACTTTTTGTTATTCCTGCTGTAGCACTACTGCACTAGTCGCAGCAGCCTCTCGGCATTTTCCCATGAGAGCCTGGAATCCCTAGGCTGGCACACACAGGATCTTGCCGTCGTCACGTGTATTATAGGTATACCTATAACGGTCACCGCCAAAGGCGTCCGGATAAAATCGGGAAACTGGCGCGCGAGAGCCGAGAGAGCCACTGATGAAAGTTCGATAGACACCTTAAACGAAGAGATATTATATATATATATATATATATATATATATTCTCCTTTTCTCCTCTCCTCCAGTGGCCAGTTCATCTTTCGACTCTGCAAACATTCGCATATACATGTATAAGCATAAAAAAAGAGAGAGAGAGTTATACTCTTTTTCACCCTATATACTGCGATCAAATTCATACATATAGGTAGAGTAATATATAGATTCTTTTGTAGAACACAACATGGGCTTGAGCATGGATCTACTATAAACTATACGAGAAAGACCAATGGTGGATTGTGTGTGTATGTGTGTTCTACGATTACGAATGGGCGACTTTCCTCGATGTAGAGGTACATTATTCCCATTCCCGGGAAAAGCGAGCGAAAGCCAGCTCCCTCTCAACGACACAATAAAGATCGATGTGCATTTATATTGCTCTTTTGAGGCCGCTTTAGAAAGAGAGAGAGAGAGAGTTTCATACAGGCCGATTTCTCGTTCCCAATAACAGCACTGTTTGTTGGCCCAAGAAAAAAAAGAGAAAAAAGGAAAAGAGAGCTTAATAACCGTGCTTTTTCATCGCTAAAATATAATAGGGCCTGCTCATCGCTTGTCTCTGAATCAGCGGAAAGTCTTAATGCATCCCGATGGACAAATAAACGACGCCGAGAGCTGCTCGATGAGTGGTTCTATACTACATGTTATAGAAAAACGAAAATCTGAAGGATATAACACGCTCTCTTTCTCTCTCTCTCTCTCTCTCTATCTCTCTGCTGTCAGCGTGGGTGTGTTTAAAGGCCAAGGATACGTGGAAAGAAGAGGGAGGAGAGGAGAGCACACATGTAGGGAGTCAGTCAAACAACATATAGCAAGGTCTAGCAAGAAAAAATCGAAAGTCTTATGGGTACATGTTTAATCTATATATTTCTGTATGTGTGTATGTATGTGTGTGTGTGTGTGTGTGTGTGTGTGTGTGTGTGTGTGTGTGTGTGTGTGTGTTTGTTTGATTTTACGTGGAGATACGATCATCAAATCGCTGCTTGGGTTGTTCCCCGAAACCAGCCATCACCCTCCCTCCCTCTCCCTCTTCACAATGCAATTTTTGAAACTGGTTTCGCGCAAATTTCACACTCCAGGCTTCTTTCCTCCCTTCTATTTACCTATAATCCAAACTCCACCAGACATAGTTTCCTTCTCCTCCTCCTTCTGACGTCTCGTCCACATCGACTCGCTTGTTTTCTATCTTAAAAAATACTGGCCTAGACGAGAGAGGTAGAAAAAAAAAAAAGAAAAAAATTGAGAATCTGGAGGAGAGGAATCAGCAGAAAAAGAGGGGCTCTTCAACGAATATATCAGTCTTCTTCTCAATGGGAGATTGTGTTGTGCGTTTGCCAAAAAATATCTGCCTAGGCTTTATGTATATGTCTATGGACGTTATGTATTACATACACAAGATTCGGAAGCTTGATAGAAAAACGTCTCAGAAAGAACAAAAAAAATTCTATCCTTGCAACTCTCTGGAATGTGATGAGATATATATATTTTTTTTGGAAGCATATGATTGTCAGAGAATAATAAATTTTTTATATCTTACGTCACGTCATAATTCAAAATCTTTCAAAAATTTTATATGCGCTTCAGAATACAAACGAATATTTTATTATTTGGAACTGTCATGTTCTTTCGTCGCTTATATCCAACAATATATTCTTCAATCTTATGATGTATATATATATATATATATATATATATATATATATATATTTTGAAAATCTACTTTAAATATAATAATACAACTTTAGTTCCTTTTATATTATAAGAATTTATATTTTACTACACGCATATTTAATAGCATTGACTATTTTTAGACAAGTCTTTTTATAATTGATCTTGATGGATGGCCTATAGCTATAAATAGCGATTATCAAAATTCCTGCCTTATGATGTTGGAAACTATAATGTTTGTTGTTTCTCGCTGACTTAAATTTTGTTATCTCATGGTGAAATATTTTTTTTTTTTAATTTGATTTATACCCACAGCATACTTTTGCGGTAAATAATTAAAAAAAAGGTCAATTTATAAAAAAAAGAAACTGCCTAAAGTATATAACGCACTAAAGTCAACCGATATAAATAATTCTCTCTTTCCCCCCTCTTAATTTTTTTCAATTGCGGTAGAATAAAAGTAACCTCTTTGAAAAAGACGAGACATATGTATGTCCAAAAAGTACGCGACTGTTGCTTCTGCTGCTGGAGATTAAAAATATGTCGCGTCGGAAGCGCAGATATTTATGCGAGTAGAGAGGAGTCGGCCAGCCGAAAAAGAATGAGAGAGTAGGTATAGCCCCCGCAAGTGGAAAATATTCAGGATACGGCGATGTACCTTGCGATATCTCGTTCGTTTGCTCGCGCTTGCGTCGGAATTTATTTCGTTTCCACCTGTCGCCCGTTTGAAATTTAAATCTCCCGCGGTGCAGTTATATCTCTTCTCTCGAACGGAGTCTTGTCTGCGATGATATGAGATGTGCACATGCCAGCAGCAGCAGCAGCCCCCAAGCGTTATAATGCTCGACTTTTTATCCTCTACCCGTTATCTCTTTTTCTTCCTCGAGATAAATATATTTCGCTGGGTATATCGTGCCGAAAATTTTGTGGGCATGTATGCGTGTAAATATAGCTGTAAGATCCATGACGTTTCCTTTCGTATAAGAAAGAAATGCCGCGGGCCAAGCAAGACGCAGAAACCATGATCAATCTGCATTCCAAAGCACATCAAGCAGCTTGTTTAAAGTGACGAGCGCTTGCTTCTAATCGCAATGGCACCTTTCGACTCGCGCGTTTAAATTTTAATTTTACTGCTGAGCCAGGTGTGGATATATATATATATATATTCTTATAGGTATACTATACTTCTACTCCGCTGAAATATGTTCAGTCGCACGAGGACGTAGCTCTCCGTCTGTCTCTCTTTCTTTCGCAAGAGCACGCAGAGGATATATTCTTTTGAGATTTTTTTCTTCGTCGTCAGCTGAGTTAACACGACACGCTGTAGAGATTCCTTGGCTGGCAGGTTTTTTTAATTTTCAACACGCAAAATTGCTTAGACGAGACACGAGTTAACGGGCTGCTGCAAGGTGGAACGCGCGAGGGGGGGACTTTATAACGCTCCGTTGAATTAGATGGCCCAGCATCCTTGTCTCTCTCTCTCTCTCTCTCTCTCTCTGTCTCACTCATCCTCCTTTTCGCAATATCACGGGAGTTTCGGAGATTCTCTCTTACGAGAATCCGAGAAACCGCAGACCAGAGAAAAGTTACCGGAAAAAGGTATGGATAAGAGACAGAGATAGTTCCAGAGTTCTGTCGTCTGTCATACGATAATCCGATCGGACGTGCAGAATCCGATGAGACTCTCTGCTTGCTTACATATTATACACCGGATTATTTCTCTCTCTCTCTCTTCCTTCGACTACACAATTTTTGGGGTTTCCAAGTCTGTGGCTGTGGCGCGTTATAGAGATGCGAGGAGCGAAAAAAAAATGAAAAAGGTTCTTGGTCCATCCCACCTCAAAATAAAAATAAAAAGTACATACCTATACGTGCCAAGTGCAAGTGCGTTAGTGCAAGTGCGCAACATCGAAGGATAGAAGAGTTCGTTATTTCCGCGGTCGGGTCGTAAATCAGCAAGAGAGAGAGAGAGAGAAAGAAAGCCGCGAGAAGCGAAAGATCCAAAGACCCATAGGAAATAACGACGGGAGCCTATACTCTCATGCCCAAGCCTCAGCGAGCGATCCGCAAGGAAATTCATAGCGCAGAAACGCAAGTCGCGGAGCATAACGGTGCCTGCACGCGGGTGTCCGGCCAAGCTAGTTTTCTTTCTCTCTCTCTCTTTCTCAGATGACCGCAGAGCAGAAAAGAGAGAAAGAGAGAGAGAAAAGGAGAGAGATGGACTCATCCAGGTCTGATAAGTCGCAGCTTGGTAATGACGAGAGCGAACGAGTGAACGCGCTTCAGATCCGTTCATTGCGGACCCACGCTCTTCTTCTCTCGCGCATCCTCCTCCTCCTCCTCCTCGTTAATACACTCTAGAATAGATGCTCAGGAGATGACTTGGGTTCTTTCGCTCTCTTTCTCCCACCCTTTGCATCCCCCTGTCTGGAGAAAAAGATCTGACGAGGATGATTCCGCATTTTCATCCTTTTTCTCGAAGATTGAGAGGTGCAAAGGTGAGACTCCAGTTTTCGAGCTACGACTTCAAGATCGATCCTTTAAATTGAAATTATTTTCACGCTGAATTTATGGCCCCCGAGGTGAGAAAAAGAGAAGAAGAGACAGAGGGGCTTGTACACATGTTTATAACGAGTTGTTATATTATATGCTGCTGGCCGAACAAATCAATTTATCATACTAATTTAGGAAAGTAGTATGATAACTGTGTCTGCGCTTGTTGCTTATTATTCGCACTGCCTGTGGGAACCGAGTCACGAGCCGATTTAATTTGATACATTCGTATTATCGTCGATATATCGGTCAGTCAGTCAGTTAGTCAGTCGATGTGCTACGTGCTTCGGCATAATTTTCACTTTATTTTTTATTTTATTCGGCTAAAAAGTCAGTCGAGACTCTTTATTTTGGTGTAGTGTGCCAAACTCTGTATAATAGGTATACCACCGACACTAAAATTATAACCAAGGAACGTGTATACATATATATAAACACCGAGCTAAGCGGTATTTATGTAATTTAAAAAATTTAATTAACATGAGCCTCCAGACGTAACTTACGCCTGCATTCTCTCGTTCTCGGGGCCTCGTGCGCGAGGCTTATCGGCCAAGCCCATCGAGTAATCCGATCCTTTTTTGGGCGAGAAGAAGAAGAAAAAAAAGCAACATCAGTGAAATAGAGAGAACGTGCATCGTCACCGAGAGAAAGAGAGAGAGAGAGAGAGAGCCTTCGATGATTTTACGATATAAATATCGAAGGGGGAAAAGAAGATTAGCTTCTTTGACCTGGTCATGGATTTTTTTTTTCGGATTATTATCGACCCCCTTTTTTGCTGACTTGTTTTCACCTGTAAACGAGATATAGTGTATATAATATATAGGTACCTGAAATTTTCAAAATACACATTTTAAAATCCTTAAGTGAATGGTTTCAAAGTATGTTAATAACCGTGGGTTATATTACCGTAAACAATCATTTTTACATCTTATTTTTCGTAAAGAGAAATGAAAAGACTTAAAATTAAGATAAGTCCATGAGTGGAAAAAGCTTGAAATATGAAATAGTCTTCAAGCCAGTTCGGATACCTATACTTATATGTAAAAAAAAGGGGATGAGTGGATGAAAGCGTGAATAGGCACGTAGCTTTTTCTCTTGTTTCAACGACAAAATCATTAGCGAGGTAACTCGTCAAAAGTTCAATTATCTTGGCTCTCGTATAGAGAAAGACACACTTGTTATAAAGAGGACAACAACAACAACAACAAGAGGGGAAAAAAACGATTCCTCGCGACCCTTGTGATTAATCATTCGAGAGGAAAGGGGGAATTTGCTGGTAGTCGTTTCGTTATTATTAAGTAGACACGTAATTAGCTGCAGTCAGCATCCGTTGTTATCCATGCCTGTGCGCTTGACTTGCTCCCGCCTTTTGTCAAGCTGCGCGAATGAATAAGTCTTGTGAACACTCCGACGCCAAAACACTCGCACACACAATGTGTGAATTGAAGAAAAACAAAGATACAGCATGAGAAAAAAAGCTGCTCTGTCTTTGGATCATATGGAGTACTTTCATTTAAAATATTAATTAAGACTGCTATGAGACAATAGTCTTTAATGTCAGTAACTTTTACTTTTATCACATTTAATTCATAAAAATCAAAAGTTGACATTATATCAATTTCTGGAAAATTAGATAAGGGTTTTAAAACAGCTTAAATGTTATCAAAATTTTAAATCTTCAAGAAGCAATAAATCAAATCGGTGGTGTGTACAGGTAAAAGAGAAAGAGTGAAATAGTGATAGTCTTTAAAATTTCGCCTTCGAAGTTCTCTCGCTGTTAACGATCTCAAAGTATCAAATAAAGTATCATCATCCTTACTGTGACCTTGACAATGATGGATAGCAGATCATTGCTACTCTAGAATCAAGCAAAAATGAAAAAAAGTACGAGGTATAAAAAAAAAAAATTTGAAATCTATCATCATAGACGTAGATGTATCCAGCTCACTCTGGGATGAAAAGAAACATAAACGAAACGAAAAAGGTGATGGAGCATAAGGAGATGTGGATGGAGAGAGGGTAAAAAAAAGAAAGGGTTAAGAAATAGTAAAATTAAAAAACTATAGACAAAAATCAAAACTGGCTAGAGGGTGCAAAAAATGAGTGCCTATATGAAACGATTGGGGGGCCGTACTTAAAGAGAATGCGTAAGGACAAATGGGACTTTTGTTGAAGCTGCGGAATTTTCATTCCCTTCAATCATCTCAAGGACTTGTTTCTTGTTGGTGACTATACCTGCATTCTGAATTTTCTTTATAGTATCATCGTTGTTTGTTTTGATTAACTCTGCCTTACTCTATTCTTACATGTATATCACTATGCAGCATCATGACTATCACTACTAATCGTCATTATTATCACGAGCATCGTCGTCCTTGTCGTCAGAAACATAATCATGACTATTTTACTCACCAACGAGGATGAACATCGCATGCATACCTACTTACTCCAATATTCAAGAGACTTACACGCAGAGTTTGAGTTGTGCAAGGGAGACAGACGCATTATATATAGATGCGGAGAACGAGAGGAATCGCGACAGCATATATAGTGGGCCCCCCGAGGGAGAATTAAGTCCCGGTTACTATGGCAACTCTCGAAGCAGGAGTAGTAGGTAGTAGACGCTCTCTCTCTCTCTCTCTCTTCGTTCTCCTGCATACACAACCAGCACATATAGCTGCTATCAGCGGCAGCAGCGCCACTGTGGCAGGAGCAGCAGTGAGTAACAGGTCGTAGGTATACCGCGCAGCTCGTGGAACTCCGGCCAAACTCGGATCAACTTCCCCCCCTCCCTCCCCCCGTTTCACCCCGCGCCTCCACCAGCAGTTAACTCCGTCTCTCTTTCCCTCTCGCCCCGCGAGTCCCGTCGCGGCTGTGTGTTGCGCCGGCGACCGGTGCGCGACGCAGCGCCAGTTACAATCCGTACGCAGCACAGGCGACAGGCTCGTTGTCGTCGTCGTCGTCGTCGTCGTTGTTGTCCTCGTCGAGCTGCAGCTGCCACCTGCGAGCGTAACGTCTACTTTTCAATATCCTTTTACTCAACTACCTGTTGCACTCGGTGTGTGCATGTGTGTACACTTACTACTTGCCTTCGATATACAAGACCGCACTCAAACTGAAGATTCGATTTCGGAGCAAGGTACGCTGTAGATTGCTTCTTGCAAGATTCTGCAGGGCCGCAAGTGACTGACTGTGCGGAGTCGTTGTGGACTTGTGTCTGTGTGTTTGTGTGCGCGAGAGAGTTGGGCTCCCCTGGAGTGCCTAGACAAGTAAGGGACAAAGTTGAGGGGGGGGAGAAAAAAGGTCCCGTGGCTGGTAGACTTTCCCGCCGCAGCACGTGGTCCTTCGATTTCACCGTCTCTTTCTCTTTACTTTGCTCCGAGAGAGAAAGAGAGAGAGAGAGAGAGAGAGAGAGAGAGAGAGAGAGAGAGAGAGAGCAAAGCAAGTGCACGTGCGAAGGTCAGCCCGCGCGCGCAACAGATGATTCGTCCAGTGGAATGCGCGAGTTCGACTGCGCACCCGTTCAACCCTCACCGGCTGCGGCGGCGGCAGCAGCGACCCTATAGTGCTCCTGCTGACTCAGCTCTGAAATACCTGAGCTTTCCAACACAGCCGGCAGCTCGTCAGTCCTCCTTCTAGAAGCAGCACCGAGTGCCTATACGCCCTTTTCTACAGTCAGTTCAGTCTGTCTGTCTGTATGTGCAAGATAAGAACCTTGAGCGCGCGCACTCGGACATTCGTTTCTTTCGACGGCACCGGCGCCAGACCGGTCTTTGGATTTTTTGCTCTCCGAGGGGCACACTACTCACTTGATCCTGCTGCTGTTGCTACTGCTACTGTTGCTGTGTAGAAAGGATCAAGCTTTGGCTTTTAAGTTTTGCTTTCTCATAAATGTTTACGTGAAGTGTGTGAGTTGTGTACAGGAGACGATTTGATTCTTTTTTTTCGACAGTGAAATCAGTGTCGAGGTGTATCAAAGAGAATGTGGTTATTGCTGATGCTGCTACTTGTCGGTAGTCCAACCGCAATGCGAGAGACGACGTTGATCTAGGGAAGTGACGAAGTGTGTTCTCCCTCTCTTTTTTTTTGTCTCTTTCATTGTGTTTTATTTTTTGCCTCTACGATTAGAATACGGAGCACGCCAACAGCCCGTTGTAAAAACTAACACAAAAGATTAACTTATCCGATTCTTCGCCGGGAGCGAAATACAACAAAAAATAAAAAAGAGAGAGAGAGACTGGCTTTTTTGTTCTCGAAACGACGCAATCAGTGAAGAATCGACCCGCGCGTGTGCGTGTGTAGTATATGTGTATATGTGAGTGTGTTTGACAATAATAAAACGTGATTTCGCAATTCTGAGCTCTTTCTCGTATACATATATGTATAGTCGCGTGTAGCCTCCGGTGATTCTCCCTCTCTGTCTATCATGGTTTCGTTGTTCGAGTGAAAACAGTCGCAACGAAAAGTTCATGTAGTGAGCAAAAAAAAAAGGAAAGTTGTACGGGAGTGAAGTCAAGCGAGACAGGAAGTGAAGAGGATGATGTTCATGATAATAATAATGATGATGATGATGCCGAGGCCGATAAGAAGTGCGTGAATAATAATCGTGGCGCCGTGCAAGAAGACACTGGCAGGTGCGCGCAGGTGAACCGGCGAACAGGATACACCGGTGGCGCGTAGCATAAAAGAGCTGTGGCTGTGGCTGCTGCTGCTGCGACGCAAAAGCAAGACAAAATGACCATGTTCGGGAGCCTCGTGCAGCGTCTCACCTCGCCGGTGACCTCGCCGACGAGTCCACGCCGACGCTTCAAGTCGCCCTCGCGTTGGGAGGTGCAGAGCGATCCCGAGGACGAGGCGCATCAAGCGGCACCCGCACGCAAGTCTCGGGCCAAGCACCTGCTCGACAAACGCAAGAGCAAGAGCCGGGCACGCGGACTCAATCTTAGTTCGGTTGGCGAGCCCAAGTTATGCCAAGTCGCACCCTGGCAGGACGCCGCCTTTCCTCCTCTTCGAGGCACCAAGAGCCTTGGCAGACTCGACGGCATGAAAGAGGTAAGCCTTCTTATATGGATTTATTTTTCTTCAACTTTTTTATTCTCTTTCTCTCTCTCCTTTTCTTCTCCCGTATGCTTATCGGACTTTTCTCGGCCGTGATGATGCATGAGTGCAGTGGCTGTGACGTATTAGCAGCTAAATACTCATTACGAAGAAATTCAGATAAAGTTGTAACACCTCGGCTAGAAGCTCTTTATTAATTGCATTGCACGAAAGTATAACTTCTGATATTCTGTAGGAACACCAAAGTTTTATTTATTACAAACGACTGAGATATAATGTTGAAAAATTACATTTTTTTATAAAACTTGTTTCATTATAGTTTTTTATTCCTTTTTATTTGTTGTAAATATATATGTAAAATGAGATTCTCAAAAGAGGTAAAGGATATAAATTTGAAGAAATTTAAATTTCTTAAAGACAGAAGGAGAAAGAGAGAGAATTATGTAAATATTATTCAAAACAGTCTTTACTCT
This sequence comes from Leptomastidea abnormis, assembly GCA_030522805.1. NCBI lineage: Eukaryota > Metazoa > Arthropoda > Insecta > Hymenoptera > Encyrtidae > Leptomastidea > Leptomastidea abnormis. Next base: position 96,987 of record JAPYZE010000791.1, read on the forward strand.
CCAGCATTACGAAATAAATCTGTAAGATATTGTTGAATCACAAATTGTTAGTTCACACAGCACACACACACACACATGTTCGTTTGTGCTACTCGCAAAGAAAAAAAAAATAAGCAATACGTCGACATAAAACGTTCGCTCCATTCTTCCATAAATATCGAATTACTAAATATATAAAAAAAGAAAAAGAAAAAAAGAAACATAAACGTTTCTCTCCATTCGCCGTAAATTAGATTAGGCAATCAAGTTTAATTCCGTCCCGTAAGCAAGTTCGCATTCAACAGCAGAGTCTATCAAGACTGAAAAAAAAACTCGCATTCCTTAGTCAAAAGTATTTTTTTTTTATATTTCTTCACAAAGTCGGCTCTTTCAGTGTGATATGCTTAACGTTGCAGGATAAGGCATGCGGTATCAGCTATATTTTCAGTCGCAGCAGAGTATATTTTTTTTTCACTTTGTTCTCGTTTCCTCTTGCGCTGAAAAATACGAGGATACAATTTGCCTGGGTATATATCGTATAGTGGAGCAGAAGCGGCATTCGTGGCCTCCTCCGGTCTTCTGTACGAACTTCCGCTTCCGAGGCGCATAATTATTTCAATTAACGCTCGCCAGCCACTGCTTTGCTCCAGTCCAGAGTAGCAGCAGCAGCAGCAGCAGTAGCAGTAATGCCGATGGATTAGGTAACGCGTCGAGTTCCACGCTCCAGTTGTTGCGTCCGAGGCGCGCCCATTCAGTTATGTCGTCAAAATACTCGAACAACAGCATCAACTTTAGCAGCAGTTTATACAGCAATGCTTGTTGGTTGGCTTTATGACCCTACAGCACATCATCATCCTTGCTCGTTAACGTGGCTATAGTTTCAGCATTACGATTCTTTTGCGTTTTCTTGCTGCTGGCCGACGATTTTATTATAGGTACATTATTTATCCTCGGTGTGGCCGCGATGCTCGATCATCATCATCATCATCATCGTCGCTCCGAACAGTTTCGAGGCCTGTATAATTAGCTAGCTTTTTGTCGCGCTCTCCCTCTTCCTCACGCCGAGTTGTAGTAGTAGTAGTAGTAGTAAGTAGTAGTAGTTGCGCATCTCGCGAAATTAAGGTCAACCGCTTGTCTGTTCGCGCAGCTCACTCTCGCGCACTGTTTCTCTCTCCTCCGTCGTGGAACAATACCAACAACCTGGATCTTGGAAATTCTTGCTTCTGATGCTCTGTGTTACTGCTGCTTTCATTACAAGACACGAGCGGCTATATCATTCCCCTGACATTCTCTCTCCCTCACTCGTGGCTTTTTCCTAAATTGCAATTTATTCTTTGCACCTTTTTTTTTCTTTCTCTCTCTCTCTCTCTCTCTCTCTTTCTTTTCCCGAACACATCGCATAAAAAAGTGCAACCTGCAATTGCCAAAAATGAAAGAAGAAAAAAATAACAAGGGGAGGGAATGAGAAGACAACCGCTTGATGATAATAATAATGATTATTTTCAATAAGCGGCAGCTATATAAACGCAAAAAATACGTCGAAAGCCTTTTTTCTTTTTCTTTTTCTTTTTTATTTTTTTATTCGAGGCCTCTGCCGAGTAACGATGAAAATTCAACACTGAGAGGTGGTTCCCTTTCATCAGCACATTCTTTCGTGGTGCCGAGTGCAGCAGGTTGCCGCGTATACGTATACATCTACCTCTATAGGTATGTATACATATATACATGTAACGCACTCGCATCAGGAGGACAACAACCGTTTCGCAGAGTTGCAGCATGCGTACCTCGTCAGCTTTGCCGCGGCTAATTCGGGCAAATTGCATATACGCTGGTCCTCGCAAGACGACCCGTTACAACATATATACCTCCTGAGTCCTGGCCCGGGTGTATCTCTCTCTCTCTCTTTCTCTCTCTTTCTCTTGGTAGCCTTTACGGCGTATTACGCGCGCGAAATGAGGAACAGCAGTAGCAGCAGCAGCTCTGAGAATACTTTGAGATTAACGCCTTTTGATGTGTACAGTCGAGAAGGAGAGAAAAAAAGAGAGAGAGAGAGAGAGAGAGAGAAAAGAGCTCTCTTATGCCACGCAGATTTTTAGTCCAACCTTAATTCGCGTCTGAAATTGGCTTTTTATGATGGTAATCAGTCGTGACGAAATTCATGCGCCGGCGATTCTTCTTCTTGTTTGCCTTAGCTTCTCTTCTTCTTCTTCTTCATCCTTTTCTTCTTTGGATGAGGGAAGAGGGAGGACTAATGGTCCCTCAGCTGGAATCCAGTAAACATGTTATTTTCTATAAATTGCACGAAAGATGTTTACTGCAGGGAAAACAATATCTGATTGTGGTGGTGGTGATTGTATCTATTGTTCTTCTGATTTCGTCACAATTATATTATCGAACGTTATATTGTTTTCACGCAAAACTTGTCCTTTTCTCCCTCTTTGCATTCGATGCTTTTAGATTCGGTAAACAAGTGTTAAATTTAATATTTTTTCCTCGCACCTAGTAATAAATTAACAAGTTTATTTGTTATATATTCTATCCTTTAAAAATGCGAATTTTCTCTAGTAAACAAAAAAAACAAAAGCCACGTATACCTATAAGTATTTATTCGCGTATTTTCAAAAAGACATTGAGATCACCAAAATCGGCAAGTAATGGGATTGAAGCTGCAGGCTGCACACAACAGCCTATGGTTCACCAAAGTCGGAAGAGAAGGACCTGTTGCTGCTGCTGCATCAGTATCAGCAATGCAGCAGCAGCAGCAGCTGCACACACGACTTTTGTTCATTATTCGACGAATTCCTCATTTCTTCCTCATTTCCTCTCCTTCCATGCTTCACGCTTTATCCGGAGCTCTCTGATCGCGCGAGTGGGTCCTATACACTCACTCCCGCGTGTAGCAAGCAAGACTGGGGCCCTCAGGCTGCTCTTTCTCTTTCTCTCTCTCTTTCTCCTCCGTTCCAGCCACATTTTTTGCGGAATCGTGCGTGGGGGATAATTTAAGGTGCCATTAAGATCGAGCTGCTGGCCGCAAAGTCGAAAAGGGCCGCTCTTTCTCTCTCGCGTTGAGCGAAAGGGAGAAAAGGAGGTGGAGGAAGGGAGTCTTTTTGGCGCTGGAACTTTCAGTCGGTCGTATAGCAGTGCCTGTGTTGCTCCTGCTGCTGCTGCTCTCCTTTGCTTTTTTTTCTCCCTGGCTGCTTCGCGCGCTCCTTTAACGACGCATTCCTCGGCTTTTTGGCTGTGTGTCTGCTCGCATACGTGCACGCGAAAGATAGAGCGAGAGAGAAAAAGAGCCCGGTCGATAGCATCTCGCTTCTTCGCTTGCTCATGCACGTGTATATATAGGTGTGCAGCAACGCGGGACTTTTGGAGAACGGCGTGTGCCCTACCTCTCGACTTGCCTCTGCCTCTCTCTCTAACGAGTAGCGATGATGTTTCTCTCTTAACGTTTTGAGTTACACGATATGTATATGTACATACTATATGTATATACCGATGATTCGCTCTCCTTTTACGTATTACTATATACCTATACTCTCCTTTAACTTGCCAGCAACGCTCTTATTGCGCAACGCGATACTTCATTCTGACTGAATTTTAAAAGGCTAATTAGCATCCTTAATTTACCCGTCTATCGAGCTTGTGTATTTCGCACACCTATACCTATATGTATTGGCCGACGTGGCTGCTTGATCAAATACTCACTCCCTCCTCTCCATCACCCACGCCTCTATCATTTACGATGGTATTTTATTTATTTTTTGTTTTTTTTTTTGCTTTGCGTCTTATCAATCAAGGAAATGACCCTGGCTGATCATTGTTTTTTCATCGGCTTGATTAATTTTTGCTCAAACATCGTAAAAGAAAGTATTGAAAACAGGTAGTTACTGCGCGGCTTTGGCTTCGTTTGATTATTTAATTTTTATCATTGTTTATTATTTTCCAAGCATCGATTGGTCAGGAATTTATAACAATTCTACCTTTACTGGTATTTTATTTTTCATGTCTGATAAAACAAAAAATAACAAATTTTCAGATGTATATTTTTGATATTGATTATAAAAATTAATTTTTGAGATTAAAAATATGGGAATCTTTAAATTTTCATGTTTTATATTACCTCAAGTATTAGCGATACAAGATTGTATAATAATCTATGAATAAAAAAATAAAAATCGACTCATTTTTGTAAAGTTATAAATGTACATGCTCTCAAAGTGAGCAGATATTTCAGATCAAAAAACCGATAAGATCTTTGAAAACTCCGTAACGCATTGAGAATGTAGGTGTATATATAGACAGTACATTCATACGTAAGCCTATTTAAGCTACATTAGGTGGCCGAGCACATATATGTGTATGTGTACCCGCTCACCTAAACGAGAGATTCGCCGAGCAGAAAAAAGTCCAAGACTCGGTTTTGAGTGGGTGATAGGATCGAAAAAGAGAGAAAGACAATCGGCCGTTCGTCTCGCTCTCCGGAGCAGCGAAAATCGTGTCTTACGTGCCATTACCATGGTAACCGACTTGTTTTTTATTTTGTCATAGCACTTTTCTCTCTCTCTCTTCTGACTTGTTAATTGATTAAACACATACACGTGTTACGTCAGAGCCAGCAGCTATACCGATGTAATCAATTAAACATTCAAAATATACGCAACTAATCGACCGTCCGAATCGAAAGTTCTTAAGTTTTCTCAGTCTAGAAACTGTTTGTTTGCATAGACGATTTATCGATGGAGAAATATAAACATCCAGGTGAAATAAATTTATCCGAGAATCATATACTCCTGAATGACGAGGATTGTTGTCTTTCTATACCAAGATACTAAATCTCCTGTCTTCGATTAAACTTATCATTGAAGCGTTTGTTGTTGTTTTTTTTTTCTTTCTTATTCGCTTGGTGCAAAATAAAAAAGTGAAATAAGTAAAGCAAGTCTTTTAACAAAGAGTAAGCAACGAGCAAGAAGTTAAATCTTGTTCTTTATGGATTAAGAAAAAAAAAAAGAAGTCGCGCATTGAAAATCTTAATCCTGTTCCGCGAAAAAGATCGACTTGTAATACTTTAATAAAAGGCGCGAGCGAGAGCGTAGGATAAAAGTAAATAAGTATCCTGTTCAATTTATGGCACTCTCAGAAGGATTATTATTATTTCTTTTTTTTTCTGTTCTTAAACGTTGGCTCCTCTCAAAGAAGAAAACGAGGAAGTTTTAAAGGAGCACTTGCCTCAAAATCTTTCCATATAAGAGAATCTCTCATTTTTTCTTTTTTTTTTCTTCTCTCGATCGTGACCCTGAAGTTCACGCGATTGAGTGTGCTGAATCTCGGGATATTCCGTGTGTCTGTGTGTATGCCACAACCTGTGCTCACGTACATATATGCGTAATCTCCGTCTGCCAAACAAATCACTTTGCACGCGATCTGCCGCTATATATACCTATATATGCCGCTGACCACTCTATACTTATATGTACATACTGCGATTGAAAAGGAGAAAAAAAAATAAATAAAAAATAAAGTAACAATGAGAGTGATAACATTCTGCTATAATAACGGAGTACCTGTTAACGTTTCTTACTCACACTCCTCTGCACTTCTACGAATTCCACATGTATCTATATATGTATTGACTTTATATTGTCTTATTGATACTTTATTTACAATTGCTTTACTAGTTCGCGGTACTTTATTGTATAGATAACTTTTTTTTTTCTACTATTGATATCAATTGATATGTTGCCTTTTTTAGAAATCATAAAAATGGCGATTAAGCTTGCCAATAGTTTTCTTTTTGTAATATTTTAATGCAGAGAGACTCTTTTTTACATTTTGTGATGCCATTGGAGAGTTTGGAATAGCATTTATTTCATTCCACTCTTCTCTCATATGAATTTGCAGTCATAATTTTTCGAGATTGATGTCCTTCGTTTTAAAAAACTTTTTAAAGCCGATATAAATGACGACTACCTGAAAGGCTCAAGCGAAAAATAAAGACGTCGAAGGGAGATAAAAATGCGCATTAAAGCTCATCTCGATGGAGCTGCTCAAACGGTTCATATGTATATGAAAAAAATGCTAACGGATGCATTGAGGAGAATAAGAAAGAGAAGGGAATGGAAAAAAAAATAAACGTACGAGTAAAGGGTAGAGGTGGATAAAAGAATAAACGAAGAAGAAAAAAATGAGAGAAAAAAGAAAAATCAAGACGGAGAGAAAGCGTAAGACCTTAGCGTGTAACCTTACAAGAAAGGACCTGGTCCTACAATCCCCAGTCATTTTAACTCAACCCCTGGCCTCTTGTATTTACGATCTCTTTATTCTGCAGAGGCGTAAGATTCCTCTCCTTCCCTTTCTTTCTCAAAATTATAAGCCGGGCCGTAAAGAAAACGAAAGAAAAACCAAGCGGAAAAAGGATTGAAAAGAGTATATGTACATAAACGAAAAGAACACTGGTCCGGGCCATATCCTACGGACGAGGCAGAAAAAGCCTTTTTTTTCTCTCTCTCTCTTGGCCATTTTTAGTTCGGCAGGAAGATGACTGGTTCTTTATGCGAGAGAGAGGAACCACGAATAGAAGCAACTATATAGAAGCAGCACAGCTTGGGTCGAGGAGAGAGATGCTGCTGCTACACGTTTGGCAGTTGGTGTGTTATAGCAACGGCCTCCAAGGAGGATGCAATAAGTCCAATAAAAACAAAAAATTACTTCTTGGAATGTTTACTGGGAGGTAAAAAGCCAGGCTTTTGTACTTACACCACCATGCAGCAACAGCACCAGCAAAATCAAAAAAAAAAAAAAATATCGCCTTTTTGCATCTCAGTGCTACATAAGCATCAGAATTTCATGCGAATTTATATCGCATGTATATAGTGTATATTTTTTTCTCAACACAATAAAATTCATTCAAAATATGACTTTGAAATTTTAATAGTAGGTATAGGTATGTGGGTATATCTGTCAAACCGTAATTTCAAAATTTTCAAGGATATGCATACATCAATCTACTCATTACATACTCATTATTTGCCATTCACCACTTCATTTACGTAATATCGTATAGTAGGTAGCAGTAGTAGAGAAGGTATGAAAGGTGTGTATGTATATATATACAGGTGCGATAATTCACGCCTAAAGTCTATAGAGCGTACATTAGTCTCTCTCGCTCTCAGCCTTGAAGTCGATTGGATCCGTAATAAGTAAGGAGCCTGTGAGAGATCGCGCGAGCGAGCAAGCAAGCGGGAGGAAGCGACGAATCGTTGCATATTATTTTTAATGAGGCGGCTTACTATCGGTATGTTTGGTCGTATAGCAGCAGCATCAGAAGAACAGCAGTAGCGGCGTCCTTTCGCTCTCATAGCGATCGCGGGGAACACCGGGGTCGGATGGTGTGTTATCTCGCTCGGTGCATCCGCCCGACTCTGTATAGCTATATAGCTAACTGGCTGGCTGGCTGGCTGGCTGAGATATATATATATATATACACCTACACATAAGTAGGTATACGTGCAAGCAGGGGGATTCCAGCGCCGGCGCTGCTGCTGCTGCTGTTGTTTTGACGTGGCTCTAATCGCTTCACGCTCGGCGTGTCGTCTTTATTGCCTAAGGAGGTTACCGGACTCACGAGGCCAGGTGTGTGTTGTTTAGAGTGCTCTCACTCGCTCTGCTTTGTTGTATATACGTGAGCTCGCGTTCACGTACAAGTATAATACAGGTATCTGCCTTCGGCTAGGGTTAAAAGCGCAAGGCTGTGCGGAGGACGAGTTTTATCCAGATAAGAGACACTTGCTGCTTGGTATATATAGGTACTCATTGTACCTTGCGCTTTTTCTTTGTTCACGAGGTCAATTGCCTCTTAATCATTTTTTTTCTTTCTTTTAATTCTTCCTTCTTTTCTTTATCACTTTTCCGTATTTCTTTTTATCATTTCCTTTTTTATTCTGCCTGGAAGTGAAAGTAAACGTTATTTCAAGTACCCTATTGCAAGTTTAGTGATCAATCCACCGAGTATTTATGTCAAATGCGCTGTCGGGAACACATTTTATCAACCGCTCGCTCATATTCTTTGTAACTTTTTTAATCTATAGAAAAATTAGCCTCAAGTATATAATGGCTTTTATCGGCTTTGCTCTATTTTTCCTATCACTCTCGAGTAGCCCTCAAGTAAAAAAAAAGAAAGAAAAAGAAAGAAAAAAGACAACGATAAAGAAGAATTGTCTGTGACACACATTGTCTGTGTATCTCTAATAGCAAATAACTTATCTATAATAAATCAAGCGGACGATTTACGCGAATATAACACGGACAGTGGAGAGTAATAAAACCAACAATCATTCGTCTACCATCGCTGCCACAAGGTAGAGAAAGAGAGAGAATTTTTCGCGAACTTTCAATCGGCACGTGTGTGTGTGTATTATATTCGCGAGAATAGAACTCCAGAGTGCAAGCGCAGGCAGGAGACGATAAATCGCGTCATGCTGGTGGTGGTGGGCTTGGCTAGAATATCGCGCATGCCCGCTCATCGACCTCGTGATTTGTGCTCGCGTCTGCTTTTAATTACGGGTGGCGCTCTATGGGAGTAAAGGCCTTCAGCGCGTGCGTCGACTGTGTATGTGTATATATATATATACATATATGATATACAGAGAGGAAGAGAAGGACCGCGCGCATGTGTACTTATATATTACAGCCGTCTCCGCCTCATAGCGCGCGCGCGTGCCACCACGGGAATTGTCTAACGCAAAAAATACGACCAATTAGATGAGGCGAGGAAGGACTACTCCTCCCTCGCCTAGTAGGTTCATGTACACTGCGCGCAAGTCCAGTCAATTCTGAGCGGAAGTTGGTGATTGGCTGAAGAGAAACTACCTACGTCCTCGACTCGACAATTCATTAGTTCACGATGTGTATGTGTGTATATAGTAGTTTGCGTTCTGTGTATTCTTATCCTCCCATGCAGCTTTTGCTTTATGAGACTTCTCCTGAATTTTTCTTTACTTTTCAAGCTTTATCTCTGTAAACACGCACTTTGTCATATTATTATATATATCTATATACATATTTTCTACATGCTTGTATACCAAATTAACGCTCTCAGCATTGCTGGAATTTTTAATCACACCTCGTGTATGTGCGAAAAATCAAATGCCACCGGCAATTGTAGAGTAGTAGCACGGCAAGTTTGCCAACTTTTCACAGAGTTATAATAAACATACGCTCTCTTTCTCTCAGAGCAATTTTTTCATTCTCCCCTTGTTGTAGTCTGTCTGGCTAGGCGTGTCTCTTGCGTAAAATTCAGTGATAATCTGAGGTGAAGATGGGAAAGAAATAAAAAAAGCCTTGTAGAGTAATTAAGAGCAAAACAGGAATAAGAGTATAGAATCTTGAGGGGGAAAAAATGAAAATGCAGTAGGCAGTAGAAGTGGACGGAGGAAAAAGGGAGCAGTAGAGAGTGTAGAGGCGGAGACACGATGTCTGCATCACGCAAGAGACCAGACCATCCATCCCTTGTGATTGTGAGTATGGCGGCGTTAATATAGCCAGCCACGGGGGGAGGTTCAGTGACACCAAGTCGGGGACCGGATAAGGAAGTGACATGGCTGAAAAGTGCAACCAAGCGTAGAGCAGCTCATCCAGCATTGATTCGAGCTGCCCATACCCGTATATAATACTCTTTTCACAACTGCTACTGCTGCTGCTGCTGAGATCGCGCTTCCGTGCTTTACTCGCGGTAACCGCGACGACGGCCCCCATGCACGATTTCACTTGCTCGCACGGGGAGTATACATATAGACGCGCGTCCCATATATACACGAGCAAGCGAGCGAGTGAGCGCGTGCTGACCTCCATTTTCCCTCTATGGGGCTCGCTTAATCACTGCCCCAGCTTGGCTTGTCGATTAATATCCGATACCTCCGTTCCTCTTTCCCAGCTGGCAAAAGAGAGATAGAAAGATCTGCACGTCGTCTCCTCTTTTCCGCGTATGTGTGTGCAATGTGCATGTGTGTCTACTATATATATATATATATATATATATA
>JAPYZE010000792.1:0-30663 GCA_030522805.1 Leptomastidea abnormis
GTCCAAAAAATATTCTCCTTTAAAAATGAATTGATTGGGTCGAGATTCGTTTAATGGATAAATGATATTCATTAACTTTATAATCAATGGCACCGATAAAACTATTACAGAATTTACCATAATATAAGCTACGATAAAATGTAAAAATTATACATTAATACATAATTTTAATATGCAATTTTCACTACAGTTGCGCAATAAAAAAAATATATTAATCAGATTACAATAAGCTGTAATACATTAAACCACAATTGTAACTATTTTTTTTAATATTTCATCATAAATTATGACAAACTACTACAAACAATTAAATAATTTTCTTTAGCATGAAAAATTACGTTAGTTTGCGTATGTTAATACCTGTATATACAACAGTTACAAGTCGTCCTCTACGAGAATATTTTATTAGGATATCTCTTTCATCGCCGCCGTTTATCTGCTGCCAGTTTTTGGCTATGATGTTAAATATTTTTCTGAACTTGAGAAACAATAATTTATTATTAATTTACCATATAAAATAATAAAATTAAAAAGTCAACTAAATTTACCTTAGATTTGAGAAATATGAATATTAATAATTTGATAATACTCATTAATGCATATACAATCCCAATGATATTAGCAAAAAAGTCATCTAAATTATTTTTAATATAATTTGTATGTGCTGCTAACGTCTGTTAATAAATAATTTTAATAAAAAGTAAAAATTATTAAATATAGTCCAAGATTAAATCAATTTACTTGAGATAAAAATAAAACTATCATAGTTAATAAATAAAAACTGCTTTTGAAATGTTGTAAAATGCTATTTTCGTAAACCCATACCCCAAGCAATGAGAGTAATCTTTTGTTTGGAATAAAGTAAAAATTTTTATAAATATCCATTTTATGTGTGCATGTATGTATGCATAAAAGTTAACTTTTCTAACTTTGTCAATAACAGACTGTCTACAATGGCAATGTTTTTCTGAATTCGGTTATTTTAAAATCATATTAAAGTTAAGATTAATTATAAATTTCAAGGTAAATGAGTTAAAACATTAAAAAAAAGTTCACTTTAAAGTCATTACAAAAATAAAAAAATTTTACCAATTTATTATTAATTCTATTTATTATGCAAAGATCTTAATATTGCAAAGCTTTAGAATATTTTAAAACTAAGCTCATTTTTCTGCAGGCTTTTTTATAAAACTTATTATATTTGATCAAATCCGGAGAAAGCATTAGATATTTTTTCATCTAACTTTTCATTTAATAAATATTTATCAAAAGCTATTTTTTAATTTCGTAAATATTATAAAAATAATAAAAAGTGAGTACAACAGTCAAATCTGATGTATCTTTGTATAAAAAAAAAAATTGTAAACAAAATATAAATAAGATGTCTATAACGGGAGAAAACGCGAGAAAAAATTGTTATTAATTGCAATCCAGTCTTTTTCCATATCTCATTAAAAATTAATTAATGTTAATAAATGCTCTTTCTTTAAATACCTCATATATCAAAATTACCTACAACAATTCGATGGTAATGATATTTGACGCGACCAACATGTCAAGTAATCCCGTCACTTCAAGAAGTCCAAGAAGCACGTAGTTATGGTCTACCCTTTTATTACTTATCGTAATAAGACACATTTCGAATGTAATAATTTTGGCGTAGCTATGCGTAACTCTTTCACAGAAAAAAAGTGCTTCACTTAACACAATTCATCATAATTTAACAAAATAAAAAAATTACTTATCGTGAAGAAAATTATGTATGGGTATTTTCATTGTTATTATCATTTTACTGGAAAGTAGCAAAATCTTTTCTAAGTAAAATATTTTATTAATGCAAGAATGTATAACGAACATCAATACTATATAAAAATTATTTTTCGCATATTTAATGAACGAAATATTCTTTTTGATAAAGGGAACTAATACTTCGAAATGTGATTCTAGAAATAATAATTTTTTAAACTATTTTTTAACAAAAAAAGGATAAAATTTGAGGAAAAAGATATAGTAGTTAGGGTGGCGAGACCAACGCAGAAATTACGCTGGTGGTTGTAATGACGTTATACCTATCCATGTGCTTGTCTCTCCTGCTGAAGTTGTGCTAATTTCGATCGCGTTTGCTCGGTGGGAGAGATACACTTTTGGTTTCAATGACTTGTTCGATATGCTTTTGTCTGACTAATAGAGCGCAACTTATAGCGATAGAATGACATGATTTGACGCTTGAAGTTAATTTAAATGTATTTTAATTGCTCATTGTTTGTACACAATAATTTTTCTACTTTTTATTAGAGATGAGAGAAAGTTGATAAAAAAAATTTTAAAATGATATGCAACAGGATATTTATTTATAATAAACAATGATTAAAAATTTATTATGAAATATGTTTTACAATTGAATAATCTACAAAACTTATATTATATCACATTTTATAGCAAAATCAAGTTTTTTATCGAGCAAAAAATTATAAAAATATCAATTTATTACTAATTACTATTGATTAACATGTTAATAAAAATTTACAATGCAAAAAAAGATTCTATTTAATTATAATTTCATGTTATAGTAAAAAAATATTTTTTGGAACATCGGTATATAAATTTATTACAATATAAATATTTGATCATTAAAATTTTAACACTTACACTATAAGTTGAAATGGAATAAAATAGTTCGGTTCAACAAGTTGGACTAATATTAATATTTCCTTATAAGTAAGAGCCAGTCAAAATTTTCAAATAACAATTCTTGCATATTCAAGCACTTGTGTCTTTAAAAACGGCTCCAGTAATAGACCCCTGTTGTTGTATGAGACATTGCCTAAATTAAAAATACCATATGTAATTAGATAAAAACTAACATAAGCTTTAGTCAAATTATTTTTTGTCATTTTTAACTAACAATTGATTAAGGAGTAATTCAATGTTCTTTACGTTAAAATTTTTGTAATTTGTAGTATAGCAATAAAAATAACTGATTTAAAACCTTATTAAATAGAATTACCTTGTTTCACTTTGAAGAGATATTATTGGAGATTTAGAAGCAGGTTCTATTTTATTAACCAGTTCAGCAATTGCTGCGATAACACCAGCACTATCACTTGAAGCGGTACCCTTGGCTGTAACAAAAACAATTATAATTTTTATCAAATTATTGATCTTAGAATAATATAAATTATTAATAATTTTACCTGCTAAACAAAGTCCACTTTTATCAGTCAAAATACTTCCAACAACACCTTCGCTATTGCCTCTAAAAATATAAAATTGTTGAATAAAAATTAAAAATTATAAAATCTAAACAAACAACATAACCTTTGAATGACGACTTACAATTCTTCCATCATTTTTTCAACATTATGCTCCATTTTTCTATTGTATTTTTTGTAACAACAAAAGTTGAAAATATGTAAATAATTTGTTTCAAATAAAAACCAATAATACACTAATTAAAAACGTTTTAATTATTTCTCAGAGTTGATTCCTATATGTTTTACTATCCAAAACAATTTTTACAGCTGATCTTGTAAACAGAAGCGCGTCATCAGCAGTCGACTGGTAAAACATCTACAGTCGGCAAGTAGGATCGTACAAGTACTTAGTCATGGATTTAAAATTTTTTGGCATTTGTTTTTACTTGGCACAAAACAGAAATGATTAAAATTTTACATTATTTTAAATTATATTGATTATTGTACTAAAATATTTTATACTACTACCTAATTAAAATTGACAAAAATAAAAGCGAAATGTAGAAACAAATACCTAAAAAAAATATGTGAAAATTAAATTTTTTATATTATTTTACATGCTATAGTAATACATTAACATTGACAATAATATAGTTGATCTTTTAGTATACAGATTTCTATAATTTAGTTGATCAGATGTTTAGTAAGTAGGGGGGTAGGGGTAAAAGTTTCTTAAGCTCGTTTCTATTCGTCTTATTTGTATCATCAATAACAGTCGATATATCATTCGGTTGGATCGTGTATCAAACGTATAATTTAGCAGAAACATCCTTTTCAAGTGGTCATCAGTTTAAAACAAAATGTCAACTTTAACGCTTTACAAAATTGAGGAAAAGATGGAATATAGAGACTTGTTTGTGATTATATTGAATTTGTCTCGTTGTTTAGGCGTTGGCAAATTATTTAACGAAGTTGCTTTGAAATCGAAATCTCAGCGTAAGTTTTGCTTGTCTCCTATAAGTGTAATAATATGTTTGTGAATTTAGGCTTAAATTTAAATTTCAACTAAAAATAAAAATAATGTTTGTTTTGATATTTTTATTAAAATCAAATTTTGAATTATCAATTAAATAAAAATCCTTATATCATTCATTTATAAATCATCTATTTCGACAAGATAAATTAAATTATGCATAAATATTTTTTTTTCTTCTTCTAAAATTTCAGTTATCAGTCAGAAAACGCAGGCAATCTACGCAATGATTTATTTATGCGAGACCTTGGATGGTTTGATTGACAAAAGAATTGATTTCAAATATATTGTGATACCATCAATAATATATTTCCTGTGTACAATCATAATCATGACCGCTGTGCATTTTTTAAATTCACCTATAGAACGAGTGTTCGATAGTTTTAGGTAAACTAAATTGATAATTTATAAAAACTTTTTAAAATTATTTATTTTCTATTTTTTTTTTTTCTAATTAACAAAATATTAAAATTTACTTTCAGCATACCATTGCTGATACTTTTGAATTTGGGATCGCTTGTACTAGCCGGTGTTTACGTTTGCGACGGAAATGAGTTTTTCATGATTTACTGCAACTGCCTGAATGTCTTTGCCTTGGTACCACAATTTTATTTAGTTTACAAAATCAATGATATGAGGATTACTGTTGATTTTTTCATCTTTGCAATGATTGTCTATAATGTTTTGACGATATTTGGAATAGCTTCTATAAATTATTTGCATGGATTGAAAAAGGAATACCATCATTTTGTCTTTTTTGTAATTACCATATTGGTTTTACTTATATGTTATTTGAAATTGTATCCAAGAGAAATTGTTAATGAAAATCGTAATGAGAATGAGAATCAACAGGATGGGTTAGATGAAGAAGAAGTAGAAGAAGAAGAAGAAGAAGTAGATGCTGAAGGAGGTATGAGAATGAGGAATCTCAGGCCAAATAATAATGTTGATCAAGAGGCTAACGTTTAATTATTAGGACTACATAATTATTGTATTTTTAGAACAAATTTTTTTACTGCTTTTCGTTCTTTTTTTTATTATTCTCGTTTTATTCGCAAATGATAATAAAAATTCATCGTTCTTAATTAAATTTCATATTTCGGAAAATAAGAATAAATACAATTTTTAAAGAAACTTGTGATATGCATTTTAAAATAATATTGTCTAATTAAAGTAATAAAAAGAAACGACTGATTTAATTGAAGTTTTACTTGCGCGTTGAATTATTGTAATGAAACAAAAATTTGTATTTTAAAAGATGTCGAATACAGTGTTTATTACATCAAATTATTGTAATACTTATTTCAAAAATACCATCCTTATATCTGCTAATGATTTTTATCTATCATTTTATTGTTTTTTTTTTTTTTATTTTTAAAATGCATATATTTAGTAAACAAATTCAGCCATTATATTTCTCTTTTTCTTTTTTTTTACATCTACCGTTTTGAATTTTTCAAATACAATATTATTCCAGCAAAAATTAAATTTCTTTCAAGAAAAGTAAAATCATTAAAATTACACATAAATATTTTCTTAATGCTGTTCAATTAAATTGTTGTACTTTTTCCATAAATCGTCCGATTCTGTTACCTAAATAACGTAAAAAAAAACGATTTCATAAATTCAAATTGAAAATATTAAGTAGACAACTAAAAGAAAAGAAATATGTAAGAAAAGCAAAATTTTCAACGTTACTTTATAAGTAACATTCATATCGACAACATGATCGAGATACACATGTTGACAAATATTGCCTAGCTGTACTTGAATTTTCAATGTACAGAAATTTTCCAAGAAAATTCGGACACGCAAATAAGGAGAGGAAAAGGAAGTAAAAGCTGTTACGGCTCAGTCCTATTGTAGCTCTTGGTACCATCGGCTCATATCTAGCGATAAACTCACTGTTGAGTTCAATCGTATATCAATATTGATCGTATAATATAAATCGTTTACGTGTAAATTGTGAGTCTACCATCAGCTTAAAAAAAGGAGGCCAAGATGTCAGTTTTGGAGCTTTACAAGTTTGATGGTGGTCGTGAAGGTCTTTTGTTAAAAGTAGCCTGTGCTTCAATGGCACATGTGAGTCGTTTTGCTGGTTTGTTTCCAATGTTTGGCGAGATTGTGTGTAACTATATGAATCCGAAAAGAGCTGATGGTAAGTTTTTTTTAAACTAGAAATAACAAATTTTTCTTTTTTTTTTTCTTGGCTTGATCAAAATTGTTTGTTCAGAAAATTATTTTTTTTTTTTATTTGCTATCTAAGTCAATTATCATTATCAAGCATAAATTCTTTGGTTATTAGTAAAATTTATAAATTTAGATTTTATTATATATAAAATTGAAAATCACATCAATTACAATTTCAAGTTGTAAACAATAGTAATGTTCATTTTGATTGTAATTTTATTTAAATTTTGTTTTAATTAATTAATTAATGAACAATTCTTCAATTATTTGCTTAAACTGTTCTTTTTCTGCACAAAAATAAATAAAATTTTATTCAAACTTTCAGAGATCAGCCTGAAAACGCAGATAATTTACTTGATGATTTACATGTTTGAGGTAGCAGATTGTTTAACCGACGAACAAAGTACCTACTATTATCTTAATATGATACCATCGGCAATTTTTGCCTTTTTGACTCTGGTTATCATCCTTGGCATACTCCTTTTGAGTGAACCAGAAGAATTGGAGAACAAGGACGGTTACAAGTAAATCAAATCACTATTTAAATTATCATTGCCATTATTATTTTTCATTTTGATTTAAAAAATTAATAATTTGTTAAATTTATTTCCAGCTGGATATACATAATTATTATGACGACTATATCATTCGTACTAGCCCAATACGTCATCCTTGATGGAAAAGAATTCTGCATGATATTCAGCAGTTGTCTCAGCGTCTTTGCAATGATACCGCAATTTCACGTATTTCAAAAAGCCAAACGCATAAGATTGATCGTTGGCTTCTTCATGGCAGGAATGTTTTTTGTACCTATCACGTTGATAGCTGGAGTCTACGAGATGAATCGTGTACTTGGCCTCGAATCAGAATATCATCAGATAATATTTGTCGGAGCAACTCTTTTGGTCACGGTTTTATGCTTATGCATCTATTATCCTAAGGATATTATTAATTCAGCTGGTAACAAAAATCGGCGAAATGGACAGATATTAAATAACGAAGGGGATATGGAATTGTTAAGTTTTCCTCCTAACGTCGTTGGTCAATCCGAACAAAGGTAACTTTAAAAATATTTCTTTATTTTGTTGAAGCTTGTAATTTGTCAAGTTAATGAGATATTTTATTTTAAGAGAAGCTACCAAGGCAGCTGGTGATGACAATAATCAGGGTGGATCTAATGCAGAGGAGGAAGATGTTACGGAAAGAACAAAAATGATTGATCCACAATTAGATGTCGTCGTTCAAGCTGCTAAATCGTAAATATATACAAGGATTATTTAATTGCTAAAAATTTGTAATTCGTTAATTTATTAAAAAATATTGAATTTTAAGGGTAGCTACCAATGGAACTGTAGTCGCAAGTGACAAAGCTGATGTTGAAGCTGGTAAAGACGAAAAGAAGGATGGATTGGATGAAGAAGAGCAAGATGTTACTGAAACAACAAAAATGATTGATTCTATACCAAAAATCGTCGTTCAAGAGATTGACTCGTAATTTGATATTTATTGACTCAATGAGATGTATTGTTTTTTAGAGCATTTTTTTTATTGGTTCAACTTGAATTTTTTTTTTTATATAATGTATTAAAAATCAGTTATTGCTCTTTATTTAATTTATTATTTGACGAAAATAAGGATGAATACAATTTTTTTTAAAGGACATTTGTTAAATTTAAGAAAATATTAGATAAACTTTAAGTATAATGAAAACAAATGACTGTAATTAATTGATTTATATTTGCATATTACCTATTATTGTAATTAAATTGTAATTTACATTTTTAAAAAATATTATTATTAATGGCATTAAAATATTGTAATATTAATTAAAAAAACATCTTTACATTTGTATAAGTTGTATAATTCATCCAAATTAGTAAATGTTCAATAAGTTTAATTATTATTTATTTAACTCTATTGCATTAATATCCTTGAATTTGAATGTTAAAAAAAAACAGTAAATAGCATTTACTTATTACGTAGTGTAAAATTTTTTTTATTTTTAAGATGTAGCCTATATTAGTTGAGTAAATAAGCTTATCCGATATATATTACTATTTCTTTATTTAGCTTTTTTAAGCTTGCTCATATTGTTAGATCATTGATGCAATATATAACTTTATCATAAGTCCTTTAATTCTGCTGTTAAAATAATATTTTTAATAAATAAAAAAAAAGAGAAAATTTCATAAATTCAAAATGATAAAATTTAATGAAATACCTAATAATATAAACTAAAATATTTAACACTATTTAACATTATTCTACAAATCATATTGATGATAGAATAACTATATGTTGACAAAAATTAAATTTCTGTACTTAAATTGTAAGTATACCTATACAAAAGTTTTCCAAGAAAATTTAGATACACAAATTCAAAGTAGAGGGAAAGAAAAGGGAAAGGCGGGGGGGGGGGGTGGAAGTTTCTAGAGAGAGTTCGCGCAGTTTTACTGTTTTTGATGATACCTTCGGCTCATATATCGATATCGACTCTCGTACCGTTCAGTTCAATTGCTCTTTGTCATATAAAATTTAACGGAATTGTGTTTGTGTGTGTGTGTGAGTGATTACAAGCTACACAAGTCAAGATGTCGATTTTAGAGTTTTACAAGTTTACTGATCTTAGTCCAGATCATGAATCAACAGTACCTTGTACCACAATTATAAATTTGTCTCGTTTTCTTGGCATTTTCGCATTATTGCTTGACCTCGTTGATCAATTTAAAAGTTCGCGTAAATGTCGTGGTAAGTTTTTTTTTCTTGTTTTTCTAAACATCTAAGTTTAAATTTAAATTTTGTTACTTTTGTTATAATAAATTTATAAGCCAATTTTAAAGTCATTTTATCAAAAAAATATTATTTTCTTTTTATTCGTTATACTTAATTCAATTGTCATTATAAAGCATTATTTTTTTTTTCTTTTAAATATTTGTAAATTTAGTGAAAATTAAATTATAATTCAACAAATTAAGATTTTAATATATATTTAAATCGTATAAATTACACCATTACAAGTATACAATACGCTATTTAAAAATTGTAACGTTTCTTTTGATTGTACTTTTATTTGAAATTTATTATTGAAAATTATTCTTTTATTCCTACCAAAATATAAATTATACCTATTATATAAAAGCTTGAATTTTATTCAAATTTTCAGAGATCAGTTATAGAACGTTGGGCCTGTACACGACGATTTACTTCTTAGAGATATTGGATTGTTTAGTCAGAATACCAGAAGACTTCAAATATTTTGCGATGATCCCATCAATACTTTTGACGTGTTTGACTCTAAGTGTCATCATTGGCATAATTGCTATGAATGATTTAGAAGATATAAAGTTTGATGATTTTAGGTAAATTAATAAATCAGTGTAAACACGCTTAAATATACAATTTAATTATATATTTTATTTCTTCTAAGATTTAATGGGATTCTTTAAACGTGTATTTTGCAGCTGGCCCACTCTGCTTGGTCTGATCTTTGTATCATTCGTTCTATCAAATTCATTCATCTTTAAAGGAAGGGAACTTTTCATGATTTTCAACAGTTGCCTGAACACCTACGCTTTGCTACCGCAATTTTATATAATTTACAAAACGAAAACCGTACGAAGGACAGTTGGCTACTTCATAACAGGAATGATTGCCCAGACTTTCTTCATGATACCAGGGGCGTATAAAATGATTCGCGTGCGCGGCCTCGAAGCGGAGTACCATCAGCTAATTTTCATTGGAATAACACATTTGGTTACCTTGATTTGTGTTCTGGTATGTTATCCCCGAAAAATTGTCGATCCTCGAGCTGATGACAACAACGATCAACAAATTCCACATCAAAGGGTACATGTGAATGATCATGCAGAGGACTATGCATTTTGGGAATATCGTCCAGACGAGTATTATGAATTCGAAGTACCAGCGAGGTAAGCTAGAAAGATTTTATTTTATATATATTGTTAAAGCTATTGTGATTCGTTAACTTAATGAGATTATTGTATTATTTTAAGGGAACCAGCTGATAATCTAATCAATCTAGATGAACCCGCTCAGGATGAGTCCCTTCTTTAATTGATAAGAGGCAAAAAATGTTACAAAGAATGCATGATCGATTTTCAACCAAGTATATTGACGTTCAAGCGGATAACTCGTAACTATATGAGGATTATTTAATAGACAAAGTTTGATATTCGTTGACTCAGTAAGATGTATTGTTTTATAGAGCATTTTTTTTTATTAGTTTTACTTAAAATTTTCTTTTTCTCGTAATTTATCCGAAAATCAATAATTGCTCTTCGTTTAATTTATTATTTGACAAAAATAAGGTTGAATATAATTTTTTTTTAAAAGGACGTTTGTTAAATTTAAGAAAATATTATTAAACTTAAAGTAATGAAAACAAATGACTGTAATTAATTAATTTGTATTTGCGTATTATTGTTATAATTATTGTATTATTATTATTGTGATCAAACTGTAACTTGTATTTTAAAAGATACCACGTTGATTAATATTTATTGCATTTGAATACTGTAATACTAATTTAAGAGAAAACGTCTTTTTATATATTTGTAATTTTTAATTCATTGAAATCAGTAAATGTTAAATAAGTTAAATTATATTATTTCCATCAAAATTTTATTTTTATTTATCCTTGTGATTAAAACGATAATAAAGTTATGTACAGCAAGTGATTTTCACTCATCAATTTCATACATTTTATAGTATCTTTATTTTTTTTATGAAATCTATATTAGTTTATTATTAGTTCAAAGTAAATATGCTTAGATAATATAATTCTTTCTTTCTTTCTTTTTTTTTGTTATTTTACACATATAAATGCTTCATCTTTTGCATAAATTATTAACAAATATATTATTAATCCATCAAAGAATAAATTTGTTCTTGAAATAGTAAATTAGTTATAATTTTTATTTTAAAATTGTTATTCAGAATAAAAAAAATTTTACAATAATTTTTTCAGTTTATATTTAAATTATATATAAAAATTTTAATTCTAATTTATTCTGTGCTAATATAGTCATGACAAATTTATATACAAACATAAAAACGAATCGTCGACCAAATAAAAATAGTTTATCAAAAATCAAAGCATTATTTAACATTATTTTACACGTAATTTTTATTATGACTAATGATGGCAATTATATAGATATGAGAAAAAGCATGATATTGCGTGGGAAAACAATTATATGCAGCTGAACTTAATATAATATTAATATCGTAGTGATTAAAATACAAAAAAGCCGTAAACAATATTTTCGTAGAAACTATACAGAGGCTTATTGGCTTATAATTAACGTCTTTTGTTCAGGACATTTTTACTTTCGATTTCATACGCGATTAATATTACGTTACTATATAAAAAAAAAAAATAAATAAATTTTCTTTTTCTTTGATTTTAAATATTCAGAAAATAATATACAAAATTTTAAATAGTTGAATTAATTATTTTTAAAATTTCATTTTGACATATCATTTTGATTTTATTCAGTCTGAGTAAAATATTCCGTTAAACTCTTCTTCATATAATTTTGTATGTTGAAAACGATAAATAAAATTCAATTATATTTAAAGTCGTGTAAGTATCAAGAAACGTGTAAGATTTAACATATCAGGAAAATAATAAACAGTTGTGTTAGAGTAGGATAAACAAAGGATTTTCGGGAGACCCTCTATATGTATAGATCGACAAGAAGCCTTGAAAGCCTCGAGTCTTATATATACCGCAGTACCTTTAGTGCCATCGACTCGTCACGATCATCGTTGATATTTCAAAATCGACCACACATCACACATATACAATTGGACAATAACATCTCGCTATTTCGTTCAACTATAACTAACTCATCGACAAAGGAAAAAATTACAAATTTTTGGATAGCAGAGGATTTTTTTTTTACACACACGGCGAATAAGATGGCAATTTTAGCGCATTCCAGATTAGAAATTCGTACTTTGAGTATCATCAAATTGCTTTTATGGTTCACTGGGATGAATATATTGCTGGTCTTAGGATCTGTTTGGCTGTTTTTTAAAGTTGTTTGCCAAAAACGGATCAAGGGTAAGTTTTTTTTTTTTTTTTTGTTTAAATAAAATTTTACAGTAATTTATTTAGCAAATTTATTTAAATTATTATTTTGATAATTTAATTTTCGAATTTTTCTTTGTTTAACTTGATATTATTTTGAAATGTATACGCAAACGTACACATATTTATTTTGATATTTGAATTTGAATCTAATATTAATTTATAACGTTATTTCAATTTAAATATAGCATCTAAAATTATTTAAAAATAAATTTTGTTTTTTTTTTCACTCAAACATAATTATTAATTTCATCAATCTTTTAATTTTAATTATGATTTCAGGAGTCAGTGGAAAAACTCAATTTTTATACGTTATTATTTACACCTGCCAAATCGTGGACAGTTTGATCGTTGGAAATTTTGCTACCATGATAGCCGTGTTACCCATTGTCTTAATTTTACTTGGAACACTTTGGATTTTATATACTTTATACAAATCTCATTATGAGGCTGAAGAAATGCAGCATGATAGATTCAGGTATGATTAAAAAAAAATTTTTTTTATTATTTCTTTTTAATCTAATTATTTATTTTAAATTATCAATATTTTATTGTAATTTCAGCATCGCAGCAATTCTAATTATGAGCATCGCATCAATTCCATTGGCCTTTCTTGTTACATATTTTAGTCAAAATTCAGACTTTTTTCTAATCTACGCCTACTGCATCAATCTCTTTGCTTTGATACCACAATTTTATTTCGCTAAGAAAGCTAAAGAAAATCATTTGACAATCAATGTATACCTCTTGTTATTAGCTGCCCATAATATGTGGAGTGTCTTGGGAATTGCATTTTATGTTGGACCGAAAGGTAAATTATTGACCTTCAGCATAGCTTTTCCAATCACCGCAACTGTAGTAGCTATTTTCAGCTTCGTATTTTTGTATCCCACTGCTTTTCTTACTGATGATAATGTTAGCTCTGATTATGGTTGGGGTACGGGTATTCAATTAATTGATGAATATGTTGCTCAACGAAGAGCTGAAGAAAATCAGGGTGATGCTGATAAGCCAATGATTGAAATGGATGATATGCAGTCTCAACAAAATCAGAATAATCCTGTCGAGCCAATTGTTGAATCGGATAATAATCAACCTCAACAAGATCAGGGTAATCCTAGTGAGTCAACAACTGAATCGGGTGATAATCAACCTCAACAAGATCAGGGTAATCCTAGTGAGTCAACAACTGAATCGGGTAATATTCAAACTCAACAAAATCAGGGTAATCCTAGTGAATCAACAACTGAATCGGGTAATATTCAACCTCAACAAAATCAGGGTAATCCTAGTGAACCAACTACTGAATCAAGTGATGTTAAGACTAAAGGATATGTACAGTTGAAAATTTGGGATAATAATTGATTGTAAACACTCTCTTAGATTTATTAAATTTTGAATGACTGTACATATTTTTTTTTATAATGTTTAGATTTTCTTTTTTATATTTATAAATTGATTTTTTAAAGATGTATGATATGACGATGAGAGTGTAAATGTATATTTTCTTTTTTAATCAATTAAATTGTATTTTAACAATTGATGTAAATAAGTTAGATTTGCGTATGATTATTGTATTAAGAAATTTAGGATTTGTATTTTTAACTATTGTAATTGAACACTGGTATTATTCAAGTTTTTAAGTATTGTATAGATTATTGATTTAGTACTTTGTTTAAACTGCGATATTTAAAAGATTCATTAATGTTTGTAATAATCTTGACAGTCAGAGATCAAATTTTTAGTGAAAAATAATTTAATTTGTAAAATAAAAGCTAGCAGAAAGAAGATTTGCGTATGATTATTGTGTATGAAATTTAGGATTTGTATTTTTAACTGTTGTAATTGAACACTGGTATTATATAAGTTTAGAGTATTGTATAGATTATTGATTTAGCTCTTTGCTCAAACTGCGATATTTAAAAGATTCATTAATGTAATAATTTTGACAGTCAGAGATCAAATCTTTAGTAAAAAATAATTTAATTTGTAAAATAAAAGCTAACAAAAAGATGTATTATTGTGAACGATAAATATGCAAAATAAAATATTTTAATGTTTAATTATATTTTTTAATTTCAATTCCTATAAACTTTAATAGATTTAAGGATGCCAAATAAGTTTGAATGAATAAATTAAAAAACGTATTTTGTAAAAATGCAATGATTTTATTGGTTCATATTGCTACGTACATTATAACGGCACATTATTGGTGTGAAATCCTACTAGAAATACATGATTTGTACACATTGCGCACTTGTATTATTAACACTTAGTAAAAACTACGGACTAAGCAGTTGAAAAAATTTCGTCTTTTTTTTTTAATTTTCTAAAAACTATATTATCTTATTATCGCGCATTAGCAGTCTACCTTTGTGTCATTTGTGTGCTCGTTACGAGATCTCGATGCTCTCGCATAATGTCTTGTATAATTCTCCAAGCTGTTTACCGCAGATAATACCCGCAATAAACTTTCCATCAGTCTTCCAAATGTTTCTGATAAATCGTCTTCACTTCGCGTAACTATAAAAATATCTGTAACATCAAATTATTGTGACTATTAGAAAATTTATAAAGCAGTTACATCCATTAAATTTTATTTTTTTCAATAAATCGATGTAAGTATAAAAAAATTGTTGTAATAAGAAAAAATAAACTTTTATTCTACAAGCATGCAATAATGTCTAAATGATATACTCACCGGCTCTATCTTGGCCTAAATGTTTACAAAACATGTTGACGGCAATAGCAATATCGTCATCGTCGTGGAGAAAATCATTGCTCCATTGAGCTTTGTAATTCCTAACAATTTCCAAAGCAGTCGACCATTTAGCAGATTTTAGTAACTCTGCAACCCTTGTAAAATCCTCAGAAGCACTACTACCACAAGTGATCTACAACAAAGAAAATCAGTTTTACAACATTATTTGATGAAAATTCATTTTATCTCATCAATGATATGCATTACCTCTGGTTGTGGACTAGGACTGGGAGTCGGAGTGCTATGTTCACTTTCAGTGCTGTCGATTTCAAGTGAACGACTTAGCGAGTGACGCATACTCGCTATTTCAGCAGACATATCTTGCAGGCTGGCTTGCAGACTGCGTGCTGCACTGCCTAGAGCTCCCAACATCTTGTTTGACGTTTCGATTACTAACAGAAGCTGGAAATGGAGTTTGTAAAGTGCTCGTCCAAGATCGAGTAACATTTCTTCTAGACAGCCGCTTTCAGGTTGAGAATGAGATTCGCCAAGCGATTGCAGCTTTATAGTCGCTTTTACAGCCGCCAGACACTAAGACAAGTTTTAATTTTTTAAATTATTTTTTAAATATTAATTTCTTTAAAAAATTTGAAAAATTTCTATTTAATCTACCTCTGAGGCGTGGTCCTTTTTATCAAGTAGGTTTTCAAGATGTTCTTGAATTTCTAGTAGTGCAAATCTCAGTGTTTCATGAAGCCTTTGGTTAGTGAAAACAGATGGTGTAAACCAAACAATCGGTGGTTCAGCCTTCGAACCTAGTAGCTCTACATGACTGAACAAGTGCGATGCTAGTTGTGCAGATGCGGCACTACCATTGCTTAGTAAAGAACCAGCTTCACGCGTAATTCCAACAATTTTTCTGCTTATGTCCTGCGGAAAATAAATTATCAATATAAGTTCATCTCATTTAGATTGATAAAATTTATTAAATGCACATACTCTTAAAATTTTGCTAAGTAAGTGAAAAACGTCGAGAGGATTGCAAGGTGTTTCACTAATGAGAGTTTGTATTTGTTGTCTCCAAATCTCTTCAGCGTCATCACGAACCACTTGTCGGAAAGGCATAAGAGCCGATAAATTCGGTGAAGCATTGCATGGTGTAACATCACCCAAGTCTCCAGCACTCGAGCCTCTATTTATCATTAATTTGGTTTATATAAATTAATAAGAATGTTTGATATTTATTTTTTATTAATGAGTATATATCTTATGTGTTACTTACGAAGTATCAGATCTTGTTGATGAATCATGCCTACTGCGACTTGGTATTAATGACAGTGAAGACGGAGGAAAGATGCCAGGGATATTGTTAATTTCTTGACCGGTACTTGTTCCACCGGGAACTTCGTCTAAAGGTGATTCAGAGCCAATTTCATCGTCCGATGATTCTTCCGCAACTCCTCGCTATTGAGATTTGACAATAAAATTAAATAATAATATCGAAATGATAAGCATATCATTTAAAAAAAGTAAATTATTCTTACTTGAATAGTTTGTTTACTAGATGATGCAGTCTTTTCACTAAGACTTTCTTCGAAAGTTCTTAAGCTCGTTTCTCGTTCCTCTCCTTCGCTGAGAGGACGGCGTCTCACGCCCCAATTAAAGTTATCTGTGCTTTCGCCCTAAAATTCAAAATATTATTAACACTCTAGTTATTTAAAAAAGATTCATTTTTTCATTGATACTGAATAGAAATACGTAATTTCTATAAATTTGTTTTCACAAAGTAAAAAAAAAAGTTACCTCAACGCTTTCGCTTTCGTATTCCAAAAAGTCAAAGTCTTTGAAAACGCCAAATTGTTCTTCGTCTCTTCGTGAGCCCCCGCTTAAATCATTATTTGCTCCAGAAACCTCTTCAGTAGATGAGGCCATTGAAGACTGTCTCTCCATCAAATCTGAACTCTGACTAAATATCACCTACGAAAATAAAAAATAATGTTAATTTTTTTTCATTCAAGTAATACAAGTCAAAATAATTTTTCAAAATTTGCAGAAAAAGTTACTATTTGTTAATTGTAAACACAAACTGATGTTAAATGTGTAACAATAAATCACTGATTACTTTAAGCCATTATATTTTTCTTTGATATAAAATCTCTATTATTAATAAAAAATTGGATAAAAAGGTAATCATTTTTTAATTGTATCAAATCAGTGGAAGCGCTTGAAAAACTGAAATGATTTGTGATTATAAAACTAAACATTTATTATGTTATGTGATTATAAAAACATTAATATTACATTCAATATAAACTGCTTTTATAATCGCGTGCTGCTTCAATTTTTAAAAGCTGTAAAAAGCGTGAATTATGACTTTGGTGCTGAAGTGAACTTTGACATAACAATGAGTGTGCGACACTTTTCTTTTTTTTTTTTTTTTTTGAGAATTAATTTACCTTACTGTACAATGTCATAGAACTAACGTGTTCATCCTAAAAATGAGGAGATAATGAATAGTATGAATGAATATTGCTTGCTGGCTTTTCTTTTTTAAACGCTGCAATCGCAGTGCACGATTACCATGATGAAATTTAAATGAAAAGAGAATAATTGATTCGTTTAATATGCACTAATTTTAATAAACAAATACTTACAGATGGACTCTTTGGTAATCCGACTCGTTGACCACACGTTGTCAGTAAATTCACCAAACACTCTCGTACACGACCCTAAAAAAAAATTATTTTAATAGGTAATTAACATATTTTATTGAGATTTTTAGATAAAAAAATACGTAAACTATTTTTTAATATAATTTTTCTCTAACCTGGGACATCCATGGCCTTTTCCATCCAGAAATAGGTCCATTATCGGCTGGCGAAAGAGATATAGACCGGCGTGGTGAATTTGCATTTTTATCTTCGTTTATTTGCCTTATTAGCCAACGCTTTCCAATAATAGATGTTTGTGTTAAATCGTATGTGAAATCCATAGTTCTTCCTATTTATTAAATATACAATATTATTAGCATAATAAATTTGATATTTTTGTTCTATCATCTAAAAATTTTTCAACACCTACGTTATTTTGAGACCTAAGCTAATACAATTTCATTAAAAACATTTAGATTTTTGATCAATTATTAATAAGAGTCTGCATGGACAAATAAAAAAGGGAGTTATGAAGCAATAAGACTGCCAATAAAAGTAACCACAAAATTAACAAAACATCGTTATAATTTTATTTAAATAATAAGACTACAATCTAGCGTTGTTATTTTTATCACAACCTGTAAATAGTATGCAGTCCATTTGAAATACATGCGATCCATATGATGTGGCAAATAAAAACAAATAGCTAATATTATTACAGAAAAAATTCATGCAAGTGAACCAAATTAGGCATTGCACTCTATGAAAAGTTTCTCATAGTCAAGAATTTTGTGTAGGACAATTTATAAGTTAAAAAATGACAATGTAAATGTCATAAAAATAAAATGAGAAATATATTCATGAAGCGCAGTAAATTAAAGTAATTTTGACAAAAGCTAAAATAAACGTACCAGGCAATTCTTTTTTAGTAAACAATTCGTTGTCGTTGAAACTGGGATGAGGTGAGGACATAGTTGACTCCCAAGTGGTAGTATGAATAGTCGTCGGCGGTGCCACTAAAGTGGACGAGCGCGTCACCACAAGTTTTAAAATTTTCAGAGACTCCTTCCAGTGTGGACCCTTATCAAACAAACACAAATATATGTAATTTACTTGAAATATTAATTTAAGAAATAGAGTAGAGTAAGGATTTAAACTCACTTCAACGTATTTGGAGATAACTCGAAGAAGCTCGACGCTTGTTGGTTGAGCGGCGGGTGAGGCAATATCCACGTAATGAAGCATACAGTGAATGATGCTCAGGACAGGCAGAGCAACATTTGCGGGACCTTTTTCGAGTACTTCAACAAGAAACGCGAGCATATTGTAACTCAAATGTGCGTACGTGTCGTAAAGATATTTGACAACGCACTTTGTCCACTGAAAGCTTTCTTTGCTGAAGGTCCGTCTACTGTACAGCGTCATTACCGTGCCCAGATTTTCCAGCTTTTTACCTTTTTCTGCACTCATCTATAAAAAATAAACTTTACGCGTTAGTTAATCCTACGAAAATATAAATCTGCGTTAAAATAAACAAATGTTTGATAAAAACATATCCTTTATTATTGTTTAGTTTTCATTAAACTCTTATTTTTTATTGATCAGTTTTTATGAATTTTATATTTTTATTTTTTTTCAAATTTTAGAGAGCCCCAAAAATAACGACAATATTTTTACTTCTAATCTTATAAAAGCAAATAAAAAAAAAGAAAGAAATAAACAAAGTATTTGTAGTATATATATAGAAAACAAAAAATTGGCACTTGATTTATTTATTCTATATAAAATTGCATCAATTTCTACTATTTCAAATTAAAGAGATGAATAAATAAAGATTGTTTCTTGTATTCCGAAAGTCGTTCAGTTTTAGTTTATTATTGAAATTATTGCAACATTAATATGGAGCATGACTGACCTGAGCAATATTCTCGGCACTACGGATACAAAGTTCATTTGCATCTTCGTAATTTAGTAGCATATAAGGCAACAACGATACAACGTTCATAGGAAAAGCAAGATTCTGGGTTGGATCAACCACAGGTAGATCCAACAGTGGTGTAAACTGCGAAAGCAGTATAACCACTGGCTCGTAAGTATTGGGACTTGTGCAGCCCTAAAAAATTAAAATAATTAATCAGTATAGAAATTAATATCATATAAGAGAAAATTGTATCTTAGAGTTAACGAACTTTGAGAAGAAGTGCATGAACGCCGGGAAATGATGCCCAACGCAGCTGTTGTTGAATTTTCTCGACTTTATCTCGCGCATCTGGCCGGTCGAGAGGTAGTCGGTGAAGCACACGCTCAAGTAGCCGCAGTGCCAATAAAAACTCGTGTTCGTAATCAGATTCGAGCAGCGAAACGGATAGCCAGAATAGCTGGGCGAGTATCGTCATCTTGTCATCTTGACTCGCAGAGTCACCAAGTAGTTTCAGCGATTGAGCTGAACGCGAACGTGATAAACTTGTGTTCGCGTATTTTGAACCACCTGCGCGACTTTCCATCTCTGAAAATTTTAATAAATTAATTATTATGTTTATCTGATAATATTTATTGTATTATAAAAAAGTACTTAAAAATTGTGAAACCGTATAATATAGTTTGATTACTATATTGAATTAATTGATTTCAAAACAAGAACTTTGATTATTAAGTATACGTTACCAATCAATCAATCAATCAATCACTATTTCAATATAAACCTTTCAATTTACAAAAATGTAGGTAGTATAATATTAAGTTACAAAAATGTAATTCAATCAAATGTATATAACCATTGAATCACATCAATTTATAAAGTAATCAATTTCATAAAGCTGTTACCTCAAATTGATATATAAATCAAATATTTGTGTCCCAATCAATAATTCATTTTGATACTTCATATATAAAAGTTTCTCTTGCTCGCTCTGGGATGTAAAAAATTTGTGTCAATAATTTTAAATAAAAATCACTTTACCTTTGACGTCTGTGGCTACGGCATTTGCTACTGCCGCAGCAGCTGCGGCCGACTTTCGCGTTGAATAGCTCACGGAGTAGCTGGTGCTGCGCATGTGACCCTGCTGATTGAGATGCGAAAACATCTGGGGCCCGGCATTTGTTTGACCTGTCATACCTCCAGCCGCGCAACGTTTCGCTGCTAAAGCTGCTGCATTGTCTTTGTTATTTAAATTTGGGGTGGATTTAAAGATTTCTTTCATGAAATCGAGTGGTCGGAAGTCTGATTCTAGTGAGTCTACCGCAGCCTCAAGAGTTAGTAATAACTCCGTTACGTAGCCCTGCAAATGAAATGAAATTTCTTGCTCATATGTTTTAATTAGGATTTATCGTTCTTCTTTATGCTGAGCAAATAATGAATAGGTATTGAGCATTTAATCAATACAAAATAAATATAATTTAAATGTTTAATTTCAACGTTTAATTTCTAGAAAATATGACATTAAAAGTAAATAGATTTAAAATCAACGCATTAATAAGTTAAATTATTTTTTCTCACACAATTAATCAAATGAAATAAATACCAAGTAATAAAGCAAAAAAAAAAATAATAAATAAATAAATAAATAATATGAAAACAGCATATTTATAAATCTCTCGTTCACCTGCATATCTTCACCCTGTTCAGCTACAGTCTCAACAAGTCGCGATAGTATGTCTGAGAGCATACGCGAGGTAATAGGTACGCGGAGTGCTCTGAAAACTTGTAGCGAACGACCGGCGTAATGTCGCGAAGAGCAAGAGAGTCCAAGCTGAAGAGCTGTTTGTGCCCAGCGTTGACTGACCAGGGCGTGAGGTAGAGATTCACGAAATACCCTAAGCACGTGCCGTAGAAGGATCGTCAATTGCTCGGCACTGCGTACCCACCATACTTTTGCCGTCATATCCTCGTAATTCCAAAGTGGCTGATTTGTCCTGATAAATAAAACATATCTCGTTTATACATATTATGTACCCAGATGATTGCGTGGAAAATCGGCTATTTTTTTAGGGATTTATGTGATTACCGACCTCGAGGCAAGAAAGTTTATGAGCGATTTGATGACATCCATTATAGGCATATTAGGCCCGGGCTGTGGTCCATGCCATATTGCTCCATCTTCGGGTGTTACGATTACTGGAAGTGCAACATTTGCTGGCCGATTGGTTTGGTTCCAATTTCCTTGCTGACATGTTGAGTCTGAAATTATGTTTTTTTTTTTTAATTATACGAGAGATATTAAAAAATTACTTAAAAAAAAAATTAAATGATTGCATACAGTTACATACATATTAAGTAATATAATATTTATAATAAGTCAATAATCATAAATAAATTTTTTTTTTTGTTGAGAGTAAATGAAATAAATATAAGATGATTACAAATGAAAGTTGAAGCTAATATAAATAAAAAAAATCTATCAAAATAAGCTTAATCAAAAAATTCGATATTCATGATTTTTTGTATTATATCTGAGCAGGGGGGCGTAGCTCAGATGGTAGAGCGCTCGCTTAGCATGCGAGAGGTACCGGGATCGATACCCGGCGCCTCCAGTTATTATTTTTTTTTTTTAATTTTTCATTTTAATATATTTAATCTAAATTAAAATTTCACACTTAATAAGATACATTATTTAAATAAAATATTGAAAAAAAGTATGTAATATAGAAATACGCTATTACCTGATCTTGATTTAAATTTTATGCAATTTCGAATTTTACATTATTTGATTTGTAATATTATAACTTTAGTATGTGTAACAAATGAGTCTTGTATTTAATTCACTTCGTAGCTACAAATTTAAATATTATTTATTTTCAATGTATTTTAAATATTCCAAATGAAATTTAATAACAAAACGAATTATTTTAAACAATTTGTATAAATATCCATAAAATTCATTAAATACAATCAATCACATTATGCGATTCAAATATAATTTTATCACGATTGAATATAATATTAATAATAAATCATTTTATTTATTGAAACATATTAATTGTGACAAATGTAGCATAGGTTTGATTATACAGTATTCATGTATATATTGCGTGACCGCTTTCTACGGTCCTTTCACCAAACTCGCACTAACGATTATAATTCAATAAATCCGATTAAATTATATTGTTTGATAGAGGGGAAGGGAAGGGAAAGGGTTTAGCTTAGATGGTAGAGTGTTATGCTGAGCATACAAGGAGAGTTACCGGGATCAATACCAAGAGCCTTAAAGATTTCATTTTTTCTTATTACTATTATTTTTGCGAATTGGCATACGTGATTCGATTAAGAAAAAAAATTCTGTTTATATCGAAATGATTCGTATTTCCAATATCTATCCAACAAACAAGAAAAAAATTTATGTATCACATATAACACACACTTACATATAAGTTATTATCGCGAAAAAAATGTATTTTTGTACAAAACGTTATATCTCAAATCGATTGAAATACTTGATTACATAAATTTTATTAAAAAATATAACTTATTTTTATTTTGAAAAGAAAAATGCACAGGCATTAATGAAGTTATAAAAATATAAATAAAAAATATATATATATATATATATATATATATATATATATATATATATATATATTATGATAAATTGTAAACATACAAAAATTTCATAATTAAAATTCAAAATAAAAATAATATTCGAATCATTTCTCCTCATCATACATAAAAGAATAACAAAAAAGCTTACAAGCTTACAGGAATATATAAATCAACTTACGTCAAAACACCTTATTATTTCATTTCTTTTATAAAAACTGTCACAAACAGTACACCTCAATATCCACCAAAAATTACCTCTCCTTAATAACTATATACCCTTTAGCCCCTATTTTTTTTTCTTCACCCTTTCTCTCGGTCCGCAATAAAGCGCACGAACGCAAGAAGTGTATAAGTATATAGACCATCAAAAACAAACTCACCATAGGTATAGACAGCATTTGGATTTTTGGCCTCGTCTCCAAGATTTGTTGCGGTCGGCACGTGTCTGACAGTTGCGGGTGGTGTGACGCCGGTAGGGTTGTTAATAGGTGAATGTACGGGACTGGCATTGTTAGATGCCGTTGATGATTGGGAGGATGAAAGGGTCGGCGAAGACGAGGTTTCACCGGATGGCAGGGGTGGCATTGGTGGGGGTGGAGGTGGGGCAGGGGGTGGCGTCGATGGCGGTGTACACGGAGGTGGTGATTGCGATTGCGGTGACGCTGGAACTACTACTGCTGCTGTCGACGTTGTTGTTGATGTTATTGTTGTTGATACTGCAGTGGTTACAACTCTGCGGAATCATAATGAGGGAAATTTATCATTAATTTTGATAAGGACGTTTGAATATGAGCTTATAAAAATAACGTTATTATCTGATGAAAATGGATGTTTTAACGCACAAACGATTTATAAATCATTATATTCGGCTACTGTTGACGTAAATCGTAGTTATAAAGTAGCTTATCTAAAATATCAGTAGAAAGTACAAAATTCATTAAGCCGTATAATTCCAAAATTACAATTCAGTTTCATCTAATTTATTCATCCTAAATCCAAGATAATAAGAGGATGTAGTGAGATAGAGAGAGAGAGATTTCAAGGTATTTGATATGTTGAAGTTGAGCTCTTTGAGTTTCGAAATCCGCCGGAAGCCCACGTATTCAAGAATATTAGAACCTCAAATCTCCCAACATATATAATCATGCCATTGGCAAAGCAGTTGCACATATATATAACAAAACCACTAGTAATGCTATTAAAAGTTAGTCGCGCAAATCTGCAACGTTGAAAGTTAAAAGTTGTAATCAAGGAGGAATAAGGAGAAGGATGAGGGAGACAGAGATATTAAATGGTGGTTAAAGCTCAGTCTCAAGAGACTAATATAACTTCATTCCCCAAGTTGATGACATTTAGAACATGTGGAACAAAACTTACGCAACGGCATTTCCCGAGGCTGCTTGAACCGGCGCAGGTGGTGGTCCGTACAGATAGCTGTCAAATTCAGGATCGACTTCGGTAAAGTTATGCTCGAGTACAGGTAAAGGTGGAGTAGCAAGACCCAATCCAAGAGCATCTGTTTTCGTGGCTAATAAAACTCGGGCTACGCCTAGATGATCTCGATGATCGCCAAGTACGACCAACATGTTTAATAATAAAAGTCGGCAGTGATCGCGTACCAGAGGACGTGAATGATCAAGACCAAGAAAAACAATGTGCAGCATTAGCGGTACGTGTATTGACCAGTCGAGTTGGATACCGTCGACCACTACGTCTGCCAATAGCATTACAGCTATGTTGCATCTGGAATTGATTGAATATTCGACAATTGGATAATAACACACGTTTGACTATATCAATCAATCAATCAATCGATTGATCAGCTACTCACCTGTGAAAACCACTGATAGGCTGTGAACTGTCTGGTAGATATTCCGTAAGCGGCGCAAAGTAACCACCGTATTCAGGCATAGGTAGAGGATGAGGCTGAGGTACGTCGTGTCTCTCGATCGATCCAGTTGTAATAGCGGATCTGCCGTTGTTAACCGCGACTGGCACGTTACGTATGTAATAAGCGTCCTCGGTTGTCAACTGAAAGTCAAAGTACTGTAAAGAAAAGGAGATGATTTTTTTGTTGTTGTTTTAACTATTGTAAAATCGGTGGGTGAGCTGATAGCAACTGGTTTGTTTAATTGATGCTTATGTACATTTGAATTTACCTCGGATTCAGTTAATGGACTCGAAAGATCGTCAAAGAGATTTGCGCCTGGTGCAGTTGGACGTTTGTTGCATGGGAAATTACTCAGGCTGCGTAGAGCTGTGTCTGACTTTGATGTACTGTTTGAAAGATGAAAAGGGATCTTGTATTATAATATATGTTTCAGTAAATAGCTGGGATAATTAACTCTTTCCTGCTTGTAATTATAATCTCGTTAGTTGTGTTATTGAGTAATTATTTTTTTTTTTAACTTCTTAATAAGTTATATTTGCGATTATATTATAATTTGTAATAAAATTTGAAGAATGTTTAATTCATTATTAGGTAATATTCAGATGAAATTGTTAATTTAAAGAGTAGATTATTAAGTTTTTAATGAAAATTAATAATGCGTAATTTAACAATGCAAATTGTGTTTAAATTACTGTTTAAATTTAATTTCATTTAATTAATACAAAATTACTAATATTTGTTGATTGAATATTAATTTATAATTACCATAAACAAGAAATTAAAATTAATAATTGCAAAATATTGGTAAAAAAACAATTTTATGTTTCAAGGTAATAAATATTTAAAATTTACCTACAAAGTAAAATGAAAAAAGGAAAAAGAAAGCCTGATAAAACTCCTATTTGATTCTACTGTATATCCAATTTCCGGCACAAACTTTTACATTCAACTCGAGTCTACAAAAGCACACGAAATATAAGTAGACCTAAAACTTTTTTTTCAGCAACAAAATGAAAACAAAAAGACAAAAAAGAAGAGAATTCCTGCTTGATTAGCAAAACAAAAAGTCAAAAGAATAAATCTTTCAAATAAATCTCTATATACTACCTCCCCTACTACCCCTCAACAATAAACTCTTTCACCTCCCCTACAGAGAAACAATTCTCACAGAATCAAATGAAAAAAAAGACAGTATGAATAAAAATGAAGACATATCACTACCAAAAAAAAAAAAGAAAAAGAAAGAAATAACTTACCCACTCTTAACCGGATCCTCTCCAGAATGTCGTTTAGTATGTATGGTACCTTTCTCAACAGGCCCAGCAATTTCTTTACCTTGACTACCAGAATTACCAGATTCTCCAGCTGCAGCTGGTGCATCGCTATGTGACGATGCCTTACGCATACTCGTTAATCTATAAAACGGTGGTGTTTCCGTTCTCTCGATCAGACAATTTAGTGTTTCCACAGTTTGTAGTTCGCTCATCATTTCGTCAACGAGACGTTCTGGTCTTGCTCGGGCTAAATATAATACCACTCGTTTGGCCTAGTTATTGAGAGGGAAGACAAAAAGAGAGAGAGAGCTTGATTAGAAAGACAAAGATTTTTTTAAGGGGGAGTTTAATATTGAAACGAGTTTTGGAGATTTTGCTAGTATAGTCGTAAATAAAGAGGCTTTCGGTAGGCGAGAGAAAACGATAAATTTTATCCTGCGGCGTTTTGAAATATAAATCATTTCTAGATGAGATTTTGCTATATGGTTACAAGAGTGTTTTCTTTATGAGTGTGTGTGAGAGAGTAAGAGGGATGTTTAATGATAAAAGTTTTATTTCATGGAATATATCGATTTGGCAATTCTTTCATCGTAATAATTATCGTTATTTCATTAGAATTAATGTAGGTATATGGCTATTAAGAGATTTTGTATTATTTATATGAGTATTATAAGTTTGTATAATGAGATATTCTTTTTTTTTTCTTCTATGAAATTGTGTCATTTAACTTAAGTGAGCTATTATTTTCTGAAATTAGTATTGTAAATTTAAATAGCTACTGTTCGTCTAAAAAGTTTTAAATTTAAATTTAAACTTGTAATTATTTTTTTGGCTTGAAAAATTTCTTTTTCTTTAATGACTTTAAAATGATATATTACACTTATTATAATATATTTACAAATTTATCAAATATTCGTGACATTAAAAAAAATTATTTTAAGATCAATAAAAAAAGAAATGTTGAATTAGAAACAAAAATTTTTTATTCATCAAAAAAGCGATAAAGAAAAACCATTTCTCAGTTTTAAAAGACCTTTACGTAACACAAAGAAAAGAAAAGAAAAAAAGAAAGTTAAGACATAAGTAAAGAAAAGAAAAAAAAACTTTGCTTCAATATAATTTGAGGGTAGGTAGAGTAGGTAGAGAAGAATGAATAACTACCGTATACATTTAATACTTACATAGGGTAAAAGTTCTTGGGGTGCCATACCCGAGACTATGATGAGGTAGCGAATGATTACTTTGAGATTGTTCGGCCAGCAGCCGCATAAAGTTCCCCACAATTCTTCCGTTTCCTTTGGATGTTCATCAGAGAACTACGAAATTAATGATATCTCAACAACTTTGTATCTCTCTCTTTTTTCTTTTATTTTCTTTAAGCTTGAGCTTTCATTGCTTTATACATCGTTTTACTTGATTTTTCAAATTACGCTTTTACTTTTTTTTTTTATTTTTATTTCTATTAAGCTTCAATTAGTAGTCTACTTTTATTTTGTATTAGAAATTTTTTTTCATTTTAATAATCTAAATAATTTTGTAACCCATTTTTATTAATAATTTTATAATAATAAAAATAAAAGTTTTTATAGTATTTAATATTTATACTTGATAAATGGCGCGCTTAATTAATACTGTAATAGTTAGCGCCTGCAGCTTGTTTATCATGATTGTGTGTGGTATTAAAATGGATTACCAAACGATTAAAACGTCGTGTGAAAATGAAGATAAGTACTTTATATTTACGTAAATTTAAAATAAAATCTATTATTTGAATAAATTAAGAAAATAAACGTAAGTTTTAAAAAAATTTCTTTGCATTAAGAATATAGTATTTTTTTCCGTAAGAAAGTTTGCATTTTTCTTCATTTTTATACAACTTTCCTAAAGGTTTGGAATTTTACATTATAATGTACTTACTATTCTTAAAGAAAATTAAACTCTGTTTGAAAAAAAGTGTAAAATTTTATTTTTCATTCTATAAGTTTGAATTTTTAAAATAGTTAAGAAAAAATTTCAACAAGATGGATGAGTAGTTTGAGAAAATTTAACACTCTTTGATCGATGATTTTTCTTTTATGATAGAGCATTTAACATCAAATCATTTGTAGACTTTACAATACTACCAACAATATTTAATGGAAATGCTAAAAAAAAAAGTTTTTACATTATATTTGAAAATAGTCAACATCCCCCGTATTTATCTATTATATCTAGAGCGAAAAAAATCAATTTTATAAAATAAACAACTCTGCTTATAAACTATTCCACTTTAGCACTCTATACTCATGTTATAAAAGTATACATTATAGAGATTAAAGAAAGTAATTTGTGAAAAATATTGTACCCAATATATTCAAAGCTAAACTGTCCCAAAAAGCATACGAGCAATAAGCAAGACTAGATAATAGATATAGGTGTGAAGCTCTTTTACGATCGCATTACATATGTGACACACTCAGCTACAACACATTTTTTTTTTTTTTTTCTTTTTCTGGCTTCCCAATCCAAAATTATCGTGTCCCTCATCAATTTAGAAAAGAAAAACAAAGATAAACATACTCTTACCTTGGCCGTTATGTAGAATAGATTGTTGAGTACCATTTCAGTGGCTTCAGCACTACCCCAACCTTCGCGTCTTGAACCACTTCCAGCTGCACCACTAGCACTGTTGACTACATTATTATTTCGAGCCACCTCGCTTCCGTAACACTGTAATTGATTAAACAAAAAAATAATTTTTTTTTTTAATGTGTTGAAATTACGTTTTTTTTTTTGTTTTTTTTTTTTTGTAACGTTAATGGGTTGGATTTTCTTGGACGTATTTTTAAAAGTCAAAGGCGTAGTGTTGCTATAATTAGAAACTGTGGTTACAAAAGACTTTTTATTCAAAAAAACAATGAAGCTTAGCTAAAAAGATTTTTTCTTTGTTTCTCAAATTATATACCTAACATTACTTGCTTCTTCAAGTTTATTTAAGTTTGATAATTACATTTATAATACTTAACGATAAAATTAAATTTATTATTTTTCCTTTAGAATAAGATTTTTAGAATTGTGTCATTTAAAGAAATAATCAATTGTATTTTTTGCAAAGTTTATAATGCACTTTAAATGAATATATAAACGACCAGAGAAATTCACTTTTCAGCTTTTAATTATTTTATAATTAAATAATACAAAATATATTAATATAAACTGACTTTAAAGTTGATGAACGAAGATTAGTTAACAAATAAACAAACAAAACACTGTAGAAATAAATGAGAACTTGGTAATTAATAAATAATTATAACAAAATACAAGTTTATAATTACTTCATTTTAAACAAAATTATTTTGAAAGAAAAACTAAAATAAATAAATAAATAAAATAAAATTAGCCAAAGCATCAAACAATTTTTATTTTTTTTCCTTTTTTTTTACAAAAACTAGAAATTAAAAGATACTTTAAAGTCTCTTTAAGGTACCAGATCGAATACGCAAGCATATAAGTGCACAAGAAAACTCTTACATGATTTTAACCAATTAAAAATTTAACCGTTACTTGAAAATCAGACCACGCGTAAATATGTACAATCAAGGGGGGCGTAGCTCAGATGGTAGAGCGCTCGCTTAGCATGCGAGAGGTACCGGGATCGATACCCGGTGCCTCTAACTACTTTTTATTTTCTTTCAACTTTAATCTCAATGACATTCAACGAATATCGTTAAATTTTTTTTTTTAATAATTTAAATATCAATTACGTTTAAAAAATCATTGATTATTTATCTAAGCTTTAAAGTATTAAAAACTCCGAGATAATTTAAATAATTTCTAACTTGTCAAATTCTAATCAAATCCGTATAATATTTGCATTTTCTTATTTTAATGAATTATGTAGAACATAATCAAAATAAAACTCCCTTTTTGGTATTTTTACTAGATTTGTATGAAAAAAAACTTTTAAAATATTTCTATCATTTTAGTAATGAGTAATTAGTTCGAGACAACACTAAATGAATTTAATTTAAGATACTTAATATATATATATATATATATATATATATATATATATATATCTATATATATATATATATAT